>VXAD01003768.1:561944-747503 GCA_013399195.1 Dicrurus megarhynchus | reverse complement strand
AGATGACCAGAGAGCTGGAGCACTTCCCATACGAGGACAAGCTGAGGGAGCTGGGGGTGTTCAGCCTAGAGAAGAGAAGGCACTGGGGAGACCTTACAGCAGCCTTCCAGTATTTAAATGAGGCCTACAAGAAAGATGGGGAGGAACTCTTTATCAGGAAGCGCAGTGATAAGATGAGGGCTAACAGTTTTAAACTGACAAGAGGGTAGATTTACAGTAGATAAAAAGAAGAAACTTCACTATGAGAGTGGTGAGACATTGGAACAGGCTACCCAGAGCAGCTGTGGATGCCTCAGGCCTGAAAGTGTTCAAGACCAGGTTGGATGGGGCTTTGGATGGTCTAGTGGAAGCTGTCCCTGCCCACGGCAAGGGGGTTAGAATTAGATGGTCTTTGAGGTCTCTTCCAACTCAAACCATTCTGTAATTCTTTGATTCATTCTGTGGATGGGGAAAGTCAGGACACGTTAGGTACGTTTGCCCTGTGGGAAAAAGGATGCACAGTTAAACTGCAGGTTTGCTCCAGGATGGAGCACTGGATATGCTTAAGAGGATAGGGCAGGCACAGGACTTTCCCGTGGAGTCAAAAGTAGACGGCTTTGACCAGAAGGTGGTCATGAAGCACAGTGAGCTGGAGCAGCGAGATCCCACAGCTGCAGCCACAGAGCCTCTCCTGTGAGCTCACAGCAGGGGCCCTCAGACACACTGTAAAGTCTTCTCCCACTCCAGAGTTAAGGGGTTTTAAAACAGGAAGAGCATGGAACGCAGAATATATACTGCAGCAGGGCATATGGAAAACACTAAAGAATCCCTATGCTTCTGATCACAAGCTGATACGTGAAACTACTTAAACTGTAACATGAAAGAAGCATCTGAGGAATTTCATGGCTAAGGGACAAAATAATTTGCATTCTCTCTGCTGGACATTGGGGGTTTTTTTCCCCTCTTTGTTTTCCTTATGTCCTGCAAGCTTCCAGTGGAATTTATTTCAAAACTTTTCAAACTCTAAGTTCATATTATTTACATGCTCTAGAGCCTGTTTGTAGCTCTTCACAGACAGGCCAGAAAACAGTATATTTAAATAAAGGCTTTTAAAGTTTGGGACCCAAAACTGTAAGAGATTATGACACACAGAGACTTATGCAAGATTAGGAACTAAGATATGTGAGTTTTATTATCTGATTTACTTGTGAGAGGATAGCAGATCTCATTAACAATTACATTAGCTAAAGCTATCAACCATGAAAACTCCTTCCCACTCCCTCCACCTACAGCTTTTCTTTTTTAAGGTAATAGTTTTTACTCTAAATCAGACTGTATTTCAGTCTTTTATGAAGCTGTATTCCATATATCGTTCTTATGTGAGAAATTTATGGATCAAGATCATAAAACTAAAATATTAAGAGTTTATTTGCTGACTCTACTTACTGTTAAAATTGAAGCCCAAGAATTTTTTTGGTGTGATGGTGCATTAACATTCCAGAAAGCATGTCTGCAGGTCTGCCCATTTTAAAATATTCTGTGTTGATAGCTTAACCATCACAATTACCAGCCATACTTCCACCATGAATATTTCAAAGCACAACTGGATACCTTGGGAACTTCAAAACATCAACATTGTCTGGAAAGTTCTCAAAGAGAACACTGTGCCTCTAAGGTATCTTTTATTGAGCTTTTCCTCACTGCTAACAGAAACCAACACCATGCAAATTTAACTAGTGCAAAATCATTAACAGAAATACAAAGAAATATTTTTTAAAAGGTAACAATTGATCACTAATTACCACTAAATACTTTTCAAGTTTCTTATGTAATTTTGCAGAGTCCTGTATTTTAACTGTACCAAACCCCTTTGTAGATCAAATGTTCCAAGAGAGTACACAAAGGAGAAAATACTTTAAGTACTATGTAACCCACCCACTCCATAACCTCGTCCCACCTCCTTCTAAGAGTTCAGCTGTTGGCATTCTGAGAATCCAGGGCTTAGCTCTGATGCAGCCCAGCTGTGTAACCTTGGCTCACACTTCAGAGGAAACTGCTAAGCTGTGAGAAGCAGCTGGGGAAAGGTCTGTAGAGTACAGCCATGTCAGATAATAAAGGTGAAACTGCAGTGATAGGTTTGTTGAGAAAAGGGATCAGGGGTAGCTCAAAATTCAAAAGAAAAAAAAAAAAACCACCAGCATGGAAAGGCAAAAAAGTCCTCAAGAGAAAGGAAGGGAGCTGCCTACTGAAGATGTACTGAAATAGTGACAGAAGCTAAACCTTCCTCACCAGACTGATGACTATTTAGAGAACAGACTCTTAAGGGTCTTACCAAGAGCGATGAGCACACTAATACATAGTCTGAAGTTCATTAAATCCCAGATATCTTGTGAGTTTATCAAATAATTTAATTTTTCACTTGGTAATATCCTGCCTGCAGAGTCTCTTCCTGCATGTTGTGCCCAGACAGAGATATTAACACGTGAATTAGTTACTACGATCTGACAAAGCTCCTCAAAAGTAAATTATTGTCACTGAACTGGTCAACAAAAAAAGCCCCAGAACTAGAATAACTTTAAAGACAGAAACTAATAAAAGCAAAAAAATTGAAGAGAGACTGGCAAATTAAAAAAAATTGCTAACATATGGATTACACTGAAAAGATAATTTTATTATCCCTGTTGTCTGTGCAAATTGTTAAGTTTACACACTTCTGTTACTAATCCTGCTTGTGGGGATAGCTGCCCTCTATTACACTATTACAAATCCATGTCAAATAAATTAAAAGGAAAAATACCAACTTTGTGATATGTCCCTCATTTAGCTTGGTGGCATGGCTATTAGCTGAAGGTGAAGGGTATCTGCAGCATGAGCTGCTGCCTCACCAGGAAGTTACAGGGTACTCATCAGGAATCCATTAGGAACTCTGAATTTCTGAACACAGTCCAATCACAGAGTCTGTTTAGAATGATGATACTGCAAAAATACTGCACTGTGGCCAACATGACTTCATTTCCTTTAATAACTTCAGTCCTTTCCTTCCTGCCAACAACACTAGAGGATCTAATTCGTAACAAGATGCCCACGAATCAAGGTTGTATTTGGCTAAGCTAGCAGATGATTTTGGCCTTTTGTTCAAAAACGATGAAATCAGTGTGAAATATTTGTATTTAAAAAATTTAAAAGATAAACCCCAATACTAAAACTGACTCTAAACTAAATATTCATTTACTCTAAACAAACTCACCCTGGGCCTGGTTTTTGGGTAGAGAGATGTGAAGTACTCCAAGAAGGAAATTGATGAGTTCTGGTACAAATCTTCTGGAGAGAGATACATATTCCACGAACAAACAGCATATAAATAACCCTTTAATAACATCTTGCAGTGCTGTAATGCGACACTAAAAGAAATACAACCAACAAAATTAAAAGCCTATACATCACAAATACAGAATTTCCCAAAAAGATGAATTATTAACTACACTGTAAGCATTTGAAGCCTATAAAATTACACCCTTTGATCACTGATGAGAACCACACTGGCTTTCCCTGGTCCTCACTCAAGAGTATCTGCAGAACTGAGTAACAGGTTAATCAGAACTCGTTTAGCCACTAGAAGGTGCTAAACCACAAACAATAAATTCTTCAGAAATGAACCAGTGAAATAGAAGGCTCAGAGCAACTTGGCAGCAACAGAACAATTAGCTCAAGACTTTTGAAACATATAAACAGGATATTAGGATAGAAAAATAAGGACATATTTTAACTCAATGCATTAGGTACATTTTCAAGGAAAACAAATACTGCCAACTTTTAAGTAAATAACCTCCCAAGTATGAAGAAATGCAATATATGGAAAAGAAACCACCAACAAATGACCTCAGATTGTATTCAGTCTGTTCTATTAGTCCCACGTAATTTATCATAGAAGGAATTCTTGTGTGACAGCTTGAAAAATTGAGGAGATACGGTTTTGTGAGTTGGACTACACCCTACAAGGGTGTTTTCTTCTTCACCCTTTCTTCCAATTACTATCTGTGGCTATGCCAAACACAAAGCTGTCTTTTCAAATACATTTCCATCATACACATTAATGTTAACATATATATTTGGAGTCCTAGGAAGAAAAAAGAAAGTGAAGTTATATACTGAGGTACAACATCACAGACATACCTTAGTAAGTAGCTGACTCATGTACATAAAAGCAGGTGTTACAACTGGGTGCCAGAAGTCAGAAGTTGGAAACAGCAGAGATACAATTTTCAAATAAATAAGCTGATCACATATGAAAGAGAGTAAGGCAAAATACAGTTAAGACATTATTCCCAGAATCTTGACTTTATACATATGTAACTTTCAAATGAGTATCTGCCACACAGTAGTCAAAAATACTACAATATACATAATTTTGAGAAATCTGATATGATACATGACCTATTTATTGAAACAACTGTTTAAGTTAGATGAGAAAAGGGAATATCCATTATGGGACATCTGTTATAGGTAACACTGTATTAATTGAGTGAGGCAGCTGAAAGAACAACTAAGAAGGAACTATGCCTCCCAACCCACCCCATTTACTCCATGAGAACACCTCACCCCCTTCAGCTTACCACAATCACATACTCTCACACCACAAACACAGGAGCAAGTGGCCACATAGGACCTGTGACACCTTTCAACACCTGTGACACCTCAACACAGACAATGAAGTGATCAGAATCCTCCAGCACTGGCACACACCAAGGAACAGTTGCAGCCAAAAGAACTAAGCAGTCATTAGGTACCCTTTTACTGAAGGGGACTTGAGAGAGCTACAAGTGACCTGTCAAGACCATATGGAATTTAAACATCAGTTGCAAGGTCATTATGAAAATTATTTAAGTGGATATTTACACAGTAAAGCAGATGGAAGTAAAGTTTTACTGCTTCAGCGCTGTTCCTCTCTATAAAGCTTCTATCATGAACAAATACTCCCCTGAAGTGATTTGGTTACTAAATACTCTGAATTTTAGGCTAAGGTAACAGTAGATCTATGAAAAGCCAACCAAGACAACTGATCTATGGAATATTCATTCAAACAAGTGCTTTGAGAATACAAAATGATATAATTCCACTCTAAACACTCTAAAAGATAATGATGGCCTGCAATCTGGGAAAGTCCAGTGAAGGGAATGAGAGCCAGAAGTGTGAGGGGTGTTATAAGGGTGACAGTAAAAAATGAAATATACAAGTTAAAAGCTCTCTACATTACATTTGCTGCAGAATCCAAAACACCCTTAATAAAGACTCTTCAAAAGAACTCAATATTTCTTCCAAGCAGTAAGAACCAAGCCTTCCAAACAAATCCTTCAGTCTATTTTCTTTCAATAGTCTAATTATTCCATGAGGCAGCAGCAATTCATCAAGCGGACAGAAAACAAGTAACTCCCTCTGATTTAGATTTATTGTTTGTCTTTGAAACTTCACTACAATTAAAAAAATACTCATTTCCCATATGCTCCATTCTTGAATTCCCTAACAGACATTTACCTAGGCACTGTAAAAGCAATGTGTCACATTTAGCATGGCCAGTGAAAACGGGATACTACTAATATAAGAACGAAAGAAATTTTTTCCAAGTCACTAATTCGGCCATTATCATATATAAAGTACTAAGAAATGTTGTATCTTTATATCCATAATAATATTTTCTTGGTTCACTGTTTGGTTTTTTTATCTTGTTTTTTTAACCTAAGAGATATTGCAGAGATACTGCACTTCTATGGAGCACTTTTTAAAAACATTTGTACTTACTTAAAGAAATCACAACACAACTGATAACATCACTTCTTCCTAAAACAACCTCTTTAAATTTCATCAGGAAAACAATGTTCTGCTGTGAAAACTCGAGGTGCAATTTTAATATTTTTTCCCCTTACTAATTCCACAGTCACACTTCTATTCTGAAGAATGTGTGTTTGTACTGTTTGTTTGTTTCTTAGGAGTGGAGTTTTTTTGTTGTTGTGGGGGTTTTTGTTACAACTTATCTCCAGAAAGGCAATTTAAAATACTGAAAAACCTAGAAAGTCATAGATGCTAATAATTCACCACATAATGTCATCTTGCACTTGTTACCATTCTGTACTAATGCAAAGAGATTATCCCAGCAGTGTGCATTTGTTACCGTGTCTAAACCTGGAAACGTTGCTCGGCCTTTGACTTCAATTACTTCTTCCAGATCATGTGCAGCGTCTCGAAGGATAAACTTGATACTGTCACTGGCTGCCTCAGGAAACATCTGGCAAAGATTGTACAACGGCCTATTAACAAAAAATTTAAGTCATAATCAAGTTACACCACTGATGTTAATAAAAAATTGATTTTTAAGCACTCATAGGAAGATTTCTTGTGTTCCATCTACATTGTAACAATAACAAACTGCCTGCAACAAATGTTTCTTTTTTAGAATATAGATTATTATTGTAATACTTCAGTTTACAGAGACATGTCTTTTTCATTAGGCCTTGTGAGAATCCTTGAGTTGTAAGTTTCTAATCTCAAATAAAAAATAATTTTAAACTTTTAAATACACTCCCAAATCATTTGCTATGGTTATGATGTATCCTTCTGAATCTCCTAACTTTAGACATTACTGCACTGAAGTATGCTGGCTTATACTAGACAGCTCTTAGGAGCTGTCTAAACACTCTTAGGAAATATTAAACAACATGTAAGGCAGCAACATGGTTAGCAAAATTATTACTGCAAACAAGAAAAAAAACCCCAAACACAAGTTAGATCAGCTCCTGGCCTATGGTTAGTGCCTACAGGCATATGCAGTCTGGAGCCTGCATCTATTTGGTCTTCCAGCACTTTCAGTGAAGTATGTCTGTAGGGACATTAATAAATCCCAGTTCTAAAAGACAACCAAAACATATTTACCCTTTGGTACAACCATGTGTGACAGCATCAATGGGTCAGGGCTCTTCCTGATGAATTCAACAGAGCAATGAATGCTAGTGCTGCACGTAACAGATTTTTAAAAACTTAACTGACTTTAGCATGAAATAAAAAATACATGCTGAAAACTATGTAAAAATAACTTCTTAAAAGAAAGCTGTCTATCCTGCAAAGTCAAGATAGGAATCACAGACTAATTTTGTCTGGAAGGGACCTTTGGAGATCATCTGATGCAACCCCCTGCTCAAAGCACAGCTAACTACTAAGCTGGATCAGGTTGCTCATAGCTTTGTTGAGTTCTGAGTATCTTCACAGCTTCTCTGGAAGCTCATTTTAATGTTCAGTACCTTTTCGGAGAAGATTTTTTTCCTTTAAATCTAATTACAATTTCCCTTGCTGCAGCCCTTGCCCATTGACTCTTGTTCTTTGCTGTATACCTCTGAGACAAACTTGGCTCTCTTCTCACAGCCTAACTGCCTTTCAGGTATTTGAAGACAACAATGCCAAACTGACAACTTCCTGCAAAGTGTTTAGTTGGAACTTCCGCATTAGCTTACTAAAACACTTTTAATTCCATTTTCATCTAGCTCCCTGAGTGAATTCAAAGAACTAAAACCCATGTAAAAAACAGAGATTGCTACAGAAACAGCACAGTGTCATTGCAAAGTTTAAAATCCTTTATCAGCAGGCTAAAAAACTTCTTATACAGAAGTTTCATGCGTATATGGTATTACTTATCCTCTACCCACAAAAAGCATTTTGCAGATCAAAAAATACTTTCTGAGGTTTTGCTAATCTCTTCGTACAATTATTATATCAAGTAACACATGAAAAAAGTTAAAACATTATAAAGCCTGAGTTACCAGCTGCCAACAAGTTCTACAGAATATTTGAAACGAACAACAAGCTAAATGCTTTACTCTAGGTAACTTTTCTCTTTAAATCCTGAAAGAGCAAAAGTCCATAGGATTTAATACTTACAGGACCAGTTTGTCAATTGTTCTCAGTTCTGGTAAATCCAGAGTTGCTAACTCTCCAATATATTCCAAAAGGAAGCCAAACAATTTCTGCAAACATAGTATGTCAAAATTACCAGGTTTTTCTTCATTGTACATATTCTTAAACCGCAATACAGACTCAGAAAATGAAGATTAGCATGTTAATTCTACTGTTATTTGCAACATAGAAGCACGTCTATTTTATACTGCTCCCTAAATGTGCATTAAAACTTACCCTGGAATTAAAAGTTACTTTAAACATAAAACAAAACATACTTCCAACTTTGCTTTGTTTCCCACTGCAAGGCTTGGATGATTGCATTTCTGAACTCTCTCCAGTATAATAAGCTGTTGTTCTATTGTTCTTCCAGCCAATAAAGACTTAAATGTCTCATAGGACTCAGGAACTAGAAAATAAAACCAAAAATTGACCAGACAAAAATCTCAAACTTTACATCTTTAATTCTAGTGATTGTGCAACAAATTTCCAATCTGAAAATGCTATTGTTCAGAAAAAAAAGAAACCATAGAGGTTTTAAATGATTCCCTTTTACTAATAATCTATTAACATATATGTAGCACTATATCTATGAACACAAGTCAGAAGATAACATGTTTTTCAATGCTTAAAACTCAAGTCATCCTCTATTTACCACCTATGCTGAGCAGCACAACTGTATTGACACAAAGCAGAATTAAACCTAAACACACATTCAACCAAAATTTTACCATAATACAGTTAGGTCTGTGTTTAATTCACACCCAATTAGCTTTTGTATGAAGAATATTAAGAAAAGTAACCATATGGCCACTAATAGAAAATTATTTAAACCCCCCCCCCAAAAAAACCCCAAACCCCTGGCCTACATTTAGTTTTCTACAAAAGTCCACATGTTAGAAGACATCCAAACTAGTTGTGCTTTTTTGAAAATGATTGTTTTCTGGTTCAAGCAAATCCTGAATGCAATTTAAAAGGCTTTGTGTAATAAGTCATCTTCTTTTGGTGGAAAAACACAAGCACTTAAGGAAGTTGTTTGAAAGGTTGTTTAATCTTGCAACAGACACTTTTGTTAGAGAAATCTACACTAGGACAATAGTTAGATAAATTATGTGCTTAATATGAATGAACGTTTTGTGTACTACTTGAAACATGTCTCCTCCTTCCTGCTAGGCATGGACCCAAGACCAGACAAACTTTGAGTGTTTCTACAATAATGCAATGTTACATCACAGGAATTAAACTTCAGAATTCTGCCTCTCCAAGAATCTTCTGACAAAAATGTCAGTCCAAACACCAGAGAAACTGTAAGTGTAGATCACAGAATACTGTTCTGGCTTCTCTTAGGTAAAACAGTAGCACTTTGGAATGGATATGCTGGTTGCCTTCAGAAAGGAGCACAGGTATTTTTATTTTACTCCCGTGTTTATCTTCCAATTCTGATGCTGCTCAGAGGGGCAGAAACTGCTCTGGGGTGAAACAGATCTGGTTTCTACTGCTCCAAGCATGACTAGGGCTGCTCACTAAGAACAGCAGTTACTAGCTACTCTTTGCATAGTAGAAGACAACTGTGAAGCAGAACTTCATGAATGAATGTTAAGACCACCAGGGCAGAGAAAGTGATTGGTTGAACCCCTGACAACAAGTGATCTCTGGATCCATCCTTTGCTTACCAGCAAATGTATAGGGAAGCTCTGATTTGGCAGCTTCTCTCTTTGGATCTAATTTCTCCACATTCTGTGATTCTTTTTCATTTCCTTTGTGTTTCTTCTCTTCTTTATTCCCTGCAGCTTCTTCTTCACTCTCAAGATCAGATTCAAGATCACAGTGGCTATCTGCAGCATCATCCTCCTCATCTTCACTTGCAGATTCTTCCTGACTTTCTTCATTATCATTATCTTCCTCCTCTCCTTCCTCCTCTTCTTCCTCCTCTTCTTCCTCCTCATTTTCAATATTAATTTTTCCATCCTGTCCATGAGAAAACAAGCCAGTTAAAACACTGATAAAGTGATAGCACCTCACCACAATCACCATGCAAAGCTGTCTTAAATACGCATGAAGAGAATTTGAGCCTTGCCACCCTGACCAGGCAGTGAAGGCCAGCAATGCCAGTCAAGAAGGGATATTAGGGAGAGAACATACATGTAGATACAAAAAAGTAGGGTATTTTCAAGAGGCTGTAAGAAACTGGAAGAAGAAAAGATAGTATATGAGGACTAAAAGAAACCACACAGAAGAAAAACTAGCAGATGATACGAAAATTTCAACATCACTTACAGAAAAATTCTTGGTTAAAAAATATATTCCTTCCGTGTGTTAAAATAGCATATCAGATAAATATTTGGTCCCATCCTGATTTTATTAATCATCAGTTTAAATTCACATTCACAATTGGTATTCTCCCCTTCAAGGAGAACAGCAGTTCCCCTGTTACTTGTGTATGAGAGGAGAGAATCAGTACACACGTGCACCACAGTCAGGGTGACTCATAACATCGCTTTAAGGTTATGCTGCTCTGACACCTTAATCAAAGCTATTTCAGAGGGGAAGGGTTCTTTCAGAAATCTACTCGTCTTTAGACTGAAATTTGGTGGAAGCTATACCAAATACAGTGAAAATTAAAAAAAAAATAACCAGAAGGGCTAAAGAGCCTTCTCTTCAACCCAGTAGGCCAGTGGCAGAGCAGGCTACTCTAATAGCAGGAATACAGTCAGTAGATTGAAGGAAACAACTATTTACTTGACACATGTAAGACCACAAAGAACACAGCATCCAGTTTTGGGCCTTCAAATACAATAAAGGTATTGATAAACTGCAGCAAGTTCAGCAGAAAGCCACCAAGACTACTGGGGTCTAGGGCACCTGCTCTGTGAGGAGAGGCAGACCTGGGCTTAATTCAGTCCGGATATTAAAAAAACCTCTTCACAATAAGGGCAGTCAGTGCTCATCTCTCCGAGCAGCCTCCATTCTTGGAGATTTTCCAACAACAGACTGGATCTGAGAACACTGGTGATTTCATAGTGGACCCTGGTCTGAGCAGGAGGTTGGACTAAATGTCTCCACAGAGTTCACTTGCCAACTGTTTTTCCTAATCTTCTTTATAGACCTCTGAAAATTCAGAAATTTTAAACCTTACCTTGTAAGACAATAAACGTCTGTCATCTTTATCCAGGATAAAGCCATCAGCTAGATCATCAGCTGACATGTGGCTGGGTCTCTTTTTATTTGCCTGTTCATCTATTCCATGCATTCGACGTAATCGATCTGCCTGTTTCACAAGAAATACCACACACAGATATGAGATATCTAGAGCAATCAGGTAACTACATCAAAAGGGAAGATCTCTTAAATGCTACAGCTAAGAAAACCCAAGAAAAAAACAGTTAATTTGGATTACTCATAAAGTTGCTGAAAAGAAAAAACTCAGCAACTTTAGAAATTATGGGCAAAAGCTGATGATATCTTATTTTTTTGTACGGAGTACAATCTGCTAAGAGCACACAGTCAATTGGATTAGCTTATTTAAAAGGTTTTAAAACTCAGTTAACCAGAAGCATTGTGTTCTCTTATTTTAAAAATTAATCTCTTTTGCTTATGGGACATCATTACTAGAAAATAAAAGCTTCTGAAGTGTTTCTGCAGTGTTTCAGGATTCTGCAGTGGTTATCTGTTTCCCGTGTGTGTAACAACCATATCCCTAAGATTTTTGGGATATAGACTGAGCATCAAAACAAGATGGTAAGAGCAGAAAAGGAAAAATCTCTCTCTGTTCTGCTGTTAGATACTGAGCTGCTCTGATGTAATCTCAAGGTAGTGAATTCCCTACAGTCTTAAATATGTTCTTAGTATACCNAAAAAAAAAAAAAAAAAAGTGAAACATTTACCAAATGATTCAATCTTCCCATAAGACTCAGAGCTCCATGTAACAGAAGTAGCATGCAACATTACCCAAGACAATCCTATTCCTCTGCAAAGCAAAGCTATATACATGCTACAACTGGAAGACTCTTGCAACATCAGAAGAAAACAATAAAAGACTTGCCCAGCATATTAATTCAACTGCTGTGCAACATGACACTCCACTAACTTAGAAGCACCTCTCAACTCTGAATAATTTAAAACATTTAAAGGCAAATCAAAGTAACATTACATTTTTCTTGAAGGAAGATTGACTCATTTCATAAACCTCCACAGTCCCATACTAGGCCTATGGTTTTTTTGGTTTTAATATCAGATTACAAACACAAACAGAAGATTTCCTGAATTCACCCTCTGACGAATTGCAGTTTAGTACAGCCACTTACAATCTAAGGTCAAGCAATGAATATAAGCAGTCACTCCCAAAAGACAGGCCCCAAACAATCTCAGCCATAAATGGTATACCTCGAGCTTCTGGAGTCGAGCCTGCTCTTCTTTGGCCAACTCTTCTTCTGTCTTCAGCCTTTCTGAAGGTTTTGCTTTCATCTCAAATCCAAGTTCTCGAACAATCATATCGTATTCATCAGGCTAAAGAAATATTTATGCTATTGTTTATTATCTTAAGTTTCATTATTCTGTTTTGCAGCCATCCCTCTGCCAGACTAACAGCTAAGAAATGAGACTGTTAAGATAAAAGGAAAAGACTGCTTCCAAAACAAGCTGCGAGAACACTCAACTCAGAATTAAGACAAGGAATGGTAAGAATAGTTGAAGAGAAATTCTTCTGGAATTTCCCCCTTCCTTCCTTAAGTTACTCACAACTGAAAAACTTAAAAAAAGTATCTTAAATAATAACTGGCTTACTTATTCCTTAAAAAAAACTTTTAAATATTGTTTATCAACAAAACACAGCTAGAATTAAGAAATTAATAACTTTATAATTTACATTTCAATTTACACTGTCACATGAGATAAGCCTTTGCTAGTTCCATTACATAGAAGTCTAGCTTAAAGAAAATAAAAAGGGATGCTGCAATTCAATGAGATTCAGCATGCCATGAAACAACTTAAACCCAAAATTCAATACACCAAAATGTGAACTTTTGGTCCAGTATTTTCTGTTGTACTTTGAGATCAGTTTTAATGCAGGACTGAACTAATTAACTGATGTTAGAAAAACTGGATTCTACTGCAAAGCAATAAATGGAAATTCACAATATTCTGCAAGATAATACCCATTTCTAGAAGAAAAAGAAAAAAGCTCAATACAATAGCTATTCGTAGTTTTAAAGTATAGAATAAAAATGATAAAAAAAGCATGAGACCGTAAGATATCTACTCAAAAGCAAATTATTTTCATTCCCTTTTTGAAAGGGGCAGAGCCCAATTTCAACAAGGAAATGTCTGTTGTCAAGTACAAGTTGTTTTATCCAAGGAACACTCCAAAGGCACTCAAAATAAGTCAGTGTTCCCAACAACTTTAATTCTTTAAAAAAATGTATTTGTCCTACAAATAAGCTGTAGGCAAGAGTGTTGTTCAGCCTGCAACCTCCCTCTCACTTGAGAAGTAAAGAAAAGCAATAACTAATTCCAATCAGAGAAGTTGTACAAAACCCTATATTCCTCCAACTAATCAGACTGTCCTAAAATTGTAGCACTCCTTCAATGTAAATAGTAAGTAACATTTTGTTTCATGAAGTGATGAACTTGGCCTTACACTTCAGCCACTACAAGTCAGAACTGTAAGTTACTAGAACCAAGGAAATTAGTCTAGTCAAAACCTCACCTTAGGTTTTTCTACATCTTTGTCCTTTCTCTCTGACTTTGGGGTTTTGCGGGCAATTAGGGTTTGGATTTCCTTCCAGTCTTTGTCAAGTTTTTCTGTGAGTTCTATGGCACTTTCTCTCCGAGTCTGCCTCTCTTGCTAGAAAAATAAAAGAAAACCAAATGTAGCAGTTATGTTCAGATGGACATGACATAGCATTTACAACATAAATGCAAAATGCTGTCTTTAACAAATATATAATTTCAAATACTTAACATTTTGAAGCTGTAAACATTCTTTGTGGAAGAAGCAGTATAGAGCTATGCTGAATGGTACAAGGGTTGCATATAGAAAAGAAGTTAGGTGTGAACAGAAGGGGAGATTTGGGGATATAAAAGAATGCCAGATATACAAATTATATCTAAAATGCCTACAAAGTAGACTTTATTCAAGGAGCTTGGACTCTTCTCTTACACAGCTTCCTCCTTTGTTTTCTATGCCACTATTATTCTATTCTACAAATACAGGAATGGTGACAGCTTCTTAATCACGCTCACTTATACTTCACGGCAAAAACTCACCTTTTCTTGTTTAGATTTGGCTATCATCTCTTCTAGGAGTTCTTTCCTAGACTTAGGTTTTTCCTCCTCTTCATCTTGCTGCTCACTCGACACTTTTTTACGAAGGAGGCCTCCGCCTCCTCCAAAGTGAGCAGCAGTTAATTCAGCTAGGAAAGAAAAGTAGAATGTGAATCTTTCAAATCCACGCATGACTGCAAGAGCGCTGCTGCTGGGACAGTATCTCCCTACTCTTTGAGAATAGGAGCAATTTTAATTATTGAACCAATCATGCATTATTCCCATCCCTATGGGAATGGAATACCAAAATGGATTATGTTAGACACATAATTTACACTGACAAATACTTGGTATGACATAGGAACATGGTTTTTTCCATGAAAGCAATCAGAAAACTCACACTTCAGATTCTGGTCAAAGGTCTCAAAATCCAGGTACCTGTTTATGCTGAAAAGCTCACAGAGTAAAGAAGCTTGCCAGTAGTATGTCCAGCTTAACCCCCGCTAAAATCCAGAGAGCTGGTCTGTGTGTGGCTAAGAAGCAATCCAATCTGATTTAAACATTCCAACCACATACATGATATTCTTTCTCACTGAGAGACAGTACTGACCAAATGATGTACACATTTACCAGTAATAAAACCAGCAGTGGGACACCAGCTGACACTTCTTACCTGACAGTGTTCCTCTTTCTTCTGTGTCACTGTCACTATCAACAATATCATTTAGTTTTTCAATTTCTGCCAAAGATTGGCCATAGTGAGTCAATTCCTCATCTTCATTAAGATTATAGATATTCTTCTTTCCATAATTTTGCTAAGAATGGTAAAACAAACCAATGAAATATCAAAAGATCTTTAGTTCCCAGGCAACAAATCAACACAGCCCCTAGTTTTAGTCCTAGCTAAGGAGATTCTTATTCCAGTGTTTTGCTGGAACTCAACACTGGAATAAGAGCACTGCCAGACCGATATTTTCATTCAAATACATTAAATGTTAAGTGGGTCTCTTATACTAATGTACAAGTGGACTAACTCAGGAAACCTAGGGAAGCTTAAGTTTTATCTGTGTATCAGTAACAACAATTTCTAATTACTGCATTTCAGGCCTACTGAAACAGACTTCAACCTATAAAACTTACACTACTCAATTCTGGAGACTGAGTACGTTGAAGCATTCACAGTACAGAATGACAGCAAGTTACAGAGTTCTTTTACCCTGCTACCGAATACACTTGATGGTGACTGCCTTTTCCTAATCTAGCTCCTAAATCAAAGCATTCAAAGAAAACCAGGTAATCAATGAATCTCCTTATAACTAGCTTCCTTGCGTGTTGGTGCTCAAAAAAAATCTCTGCTTCAAAAAGTTGTCTTGCAAAACCAAAACGATTTAATGAAAAAATTTCTATTTCCACAAGAAAATTCCTTTTCCGTAAGTTCCAAACATATAAAATCAAAACCAAGGCACTACCCTGCAAAACCTTCTATTATGGGGGTGCTTCCAACTTAAGAATTCAAGTGTGTCTCGTGGTTTTCTGTTTGGATTTGTTTTGTTTGTTTTGGTTTGGTTGTTTGTTTTTTTTTTAATAATTTACCTGTCTTTCCAGAGTGAATCGTCTGATCATCTTTTCCTCGGGAGTTATTTTGGTGTTATATTCACCAAACCGTTTATCTTTAAACACATTTGTCTTTTCTCTTTCTTTATATTCTTTCAGTAATGTTTGATTGCGCTAGAAGGAAAAAGACAAAAGGAGATAAAATTAAAAGAACAGAGAGTAGCTGCTTTCAAAGTCAAGGTAAAAAAGGCTCCATGGTATCCTGTCAACATAATAATCTTTATATTGCCATCATATCATAAATAATCATTTGCCAGAATGCAATGAAAGGGAAGGCAAAATTAACATGAGAAAAAGATGGGAAGCTCATACAACCACGTTCAGGTTCATTAAGTTCTCTTACAAGCTCCCATGTGAAGATAAAATGCTACACTATCTCACCTTTATTTTATCACATACAAAAGCCATGCATTTCCACTGAAGAATTCTGATATGTCTGAAGCTTAGTAAACTAAGAATAACATGTTAAAGAAAGCAAAAAAAGCCTATCTCTTTGCTTTTGCTGCACTTGCCCTTCCAGTAAGAGCTTTAAATTCTGTTCAACAACAGCATGTATGTAACGTGCCAGAGAGAATCTCAGGGACATACTTTCAAGTTATACTTTTTTCAGCTTTAACTTAATCTACAGAAGTTTTAACTTCTTTGCTGGTTTGCCCGAAGTGACAGAACACTAAAAAGACCAGCGTTTCACCCAAGAATAACGTAGTCTGCTAGAATCTCAGATGCACAGTATGACACACTGTCCCTTATGCATTACAGATTTTGGTCAGGTAGCTACTGATGGCAGAGAAAGAAAAAGAAGCATTTTGAAAATGGTACAAGGGTTGAAGATAAAAAAAATTACTCTTCTTAAGTCGTATGGTCATTCTTATGACAGCAGGGGACAGATCATTACATCCCAACGTACTTCTACAACGCGACTACTTAACCAGTGCGCAAAAAATCACCTGCATTTGTTTTCCAAATCAACAGTAGTTTCTTTGTAGCTACACATTTCTCACTGCATCCCGATCTTAGCGCCCTTTCAATTTTTCACAATTACACCGACGTTACAACATTATCAAGAAGCTTAACATCATGTGATCACCAAAACCGACCAATGTCGTGAACACTGACTCTGGTCCAGCACTTACTTGCCGACAACACGTGCCATTGTATTCTGGACCTGGGTAACTTAAGAAGCGAACCATTCCCACACAAGCAATAAGGAACACCTGTGCTACTGAACACTCTGGGTTGCACTGGCCGGAGCCATTCCCCGAGCCCTCCATCACCCCCCGAGCACTGAGAGGTGACCGGCCACTCCTGTGCGCAACAGACGTCGTCGCTTATTTCACCGGAGAGGGCTCCAGCCTCATCATCTCCCCACATCCACTGATGCCATCCTTCCTCCCTGCTCTGGATGTTTTCTTACCTTCTTGATGGCCTTGGACCGTGAGACGCCAGGCAGCCCCACATCATTTTTGGTCTTCCTCCCCAGGATGTCAAACTTCTGCCTGTTGACTTTCACCTCAAAGGGGTTGCTCTTGACCACGGCCATCGCCGACTTCACGGGGCCCTTTGCTGCGGAGGGCACTGACACCTTTCTCTTCCGTTTCGCCGCCTTCCCCATCTCTGCTCCGGCTGCCGGGGGGGACGCGGTGGGGAGGCAGCGGCTCAGCCCTCAGTGTGCTGGGCCAAGACTGGGGGTGCGAACGGGGCGAGCAAAATGGCGCCCAGGGGGACGCAAAACCCCCCGAACTACCCCTTGGCCTGACCCCTGCCCTCCGACACAGGTCCGTGAGAGCCGGCGGGGAGTGGAGCGGAGGAGAGAGTGCAGAAGAGGACGGAGAAGAACGAGGAGAGAGCAGCGCGACGCCAATGAACCCCCCCAACCCACCGTACCCAGCACTACCACATGCGCACCGGCAACCTGGCACCTCTCGCGAGAGCTTAGCCCAAGTACCGCGATATTTACCGCTCTTCTCCCCGCCCGCTTTGGGACGAGGCTGGGGAAAGCTTGATACACTACATATCCCAGCAGGCCCACCGGACATCGCGTCCGTGTCTTTAGTACATACCGCGCTCTGCCTGCTGGGACTTGTAGTCCCTGGTGGAGGCGCAGGGGCGGTGCTGCCTGAGGCGGGCGGAGGAGCCATGGCCGGGGCGGGCGGGCGCTGCCCGCTCCCCGTCTCCGCCCTCGGGGAGGGGGAGCGCGGTGCCGGGGCGAGCAGCGGGTGATGGGGAAGAGGCGAGCACAGTGCTGAGGTCCTCCGGGGCCGGATGAGCCGAGGCTTGGCGCCGCGGCGGTGGCGGGGCTGGAGGAGGGGGCGAAGGAGGCTGTAGGGGCGGCCCCCGCTCCGGCTGCCCTGAGAGGAAGGAGCCCCCGACCATGGAAATCGAGAACATCGTGGCCAACACGGTGCTGCTGAAAGCCCGGGAGGGTGAGAGCTGCGGGGCGAGGCGAAGAGGGAGGAGAAGCGGGAGGACGAGGCGGGGGGGGCTGAGGACCTATGTCGGGGAGGAAAAGGGTCCGAGGTGAGGGGGAAAGGGGCCCGCGAGGAGGGGGAGAGGAAGTGATGGAGGAGGAGAGGCTGGGAGGGAGGAGAGGCTGCCGGGCAGGGGGTCCGGGCGGGGCGGGGACCCCTCGGGGTGGCGGCAGGAGCCCTCCCGGGGCGTGCAATGAGTCCCGGGCAGTGCCCCGAGGCACCTGCCCTGCTCCTCCCGCGGGATCTGTTTGGAGTTACTGGCTTGTGGCTTTCTTGTGAAAAAACACCCCTTCCTCCTTGATTCTAGTAGTGTTTTTACCGGATGTTTTAAAAAGGTCGTTAATCTGTAGTTCTCAGTTTGTTTATAAGTATATATACATATGGATATAAAGGATATAGTGACATAAATCTTCTCTGGAAAAACCTTGCACTCCATCTTGCTGAAATTCCTGCCTGAGGAAAACGTAGCTGTTGAATGAGACCTGTACTTTGCAGTCGAATATTTTGTATTATCCTAATACAAAAGTGTGCTATTTTCCATTGGATTAACACTTACAGTTTGACTCCCTAGAACACCTTGAGTTGAAGATTCCTCCCCTCAACTAACAAACGCTTTGGGTAAATAATTAGTTTTAGTATAGCACGTGGTTGCTCTTTAAAAAACCATCCTGAACTAAGATTGTTCTACTGCTTTTTCGTGTATATAATTGTCCATTAAATGGCCACTTGAAAGTCCCCCCGGATTGCTAGTGTACTTTGTGCAGAGTATGTTTTCCAACTATGAAATGTGCATATTCTTTTTGGATTGGATCCTGCTTGTCTTAATTGTGTTGAGAAGTCCCATTAGTTAAGCTGGAGCTGTTTAAAGTGAGTAAGAACAGCAGAATCTGCCTCTGTATGTTTTGCAAGTTCCTCCAACTCTAAATGGGTTTGGCACTTACGCCATATGTGTATCCAGTTAAATTTGCCTTAAGCAGCAAGAGAGGAAAATCAGCTTTTTGACTTTGAAGTGGGGTTTAAAAAACAGAACAGTGATCACAATTTTGGGCCATTTTCCAACCTTAGCTGAAGAGACCACCTCAAACTAGAGGACATGTTTTGGCTGGTTTCACTGACGGTAACATGTCTGTGGTGGTGCTGCCTGTATTTGGAATTTGCATTGAAGTGATCTGAGAAACGAAGGGAAAGTGGAATCTGGCTCAAAACTTTACTGTGCCCAAACCCTCACCACAAAGAGCGGAGTGGTAATCTGCAGAGGCTTTTAAGTGGCTGCTTAATGTCAGGCTGCCTCTTTAGTTAAGGTTTCACTATGTTTAAAATAAATTATAGTGGTAGAACTGACCAAACAAGATATTTTAATGAACTAAATGAAAGTCTGAGAGCAGCTGATGTGAAGATCAGTTCTACCTGACGTGAAACTTTTAAAAGTAATGGTAGTAATCTGTTACTCTCCTTGTACCTTCAATTGGCCTGGGCTCTGTTACGTAAGCATGCACAAAAAATGTGAATTCTGGCTTTGAAACTCTAGAACTCCATTGATCAATTGACAGAAGGTCTTTTACCTCTTCAGGTCTCAATCCCAGTGCATGGGGTACTTTTTATGTCACATTTTTCAAAACACTCCTTGAAATGAAAGTATTTTCTGTCTTTTGCATGCTCTGGCTGGTCTGGGAATGTCTGGTTTACTCCATCTGTCAAGACCATTCCATAAAATCCCTGACCCAGCTCTGTTCTTGTGTGCCTGGTAGACTGCAAGGCAATTTGCAACATTAGTGTATGAGATAGATGTTTTACTGAAATATATTCTTTGCTAAAAGGGCCTCACAGCTGGGACAGAAGAGCAGACTTTAAAATTACTTTCCTTCCCACATTTCTATTATCTCACTGTATTGTGTATGGAGAGGTGCGTGGAAACGTGCAGAATTAGTTTGTTGTGGAAGAAAGTAAAATCCAAAGCTAATACACAATAGCAGCTTCACTTATTTTCATGTACAGGCTCGAGCCACATCAGTAATCCTTCTCCTCAGTGTGGGTAAGAGGTGTTCACCTGGATAAATAAGTTGTAACAGCAAATAAAATAACATGTAAACTACTGTGCTTTTATTTTTTGTTCGCAGTGCATGTCAGAAGAAATCAGTGAGGTTTACTTATGGCTTACATGGGTCAGTCTCAGTCTAACTTGAGACTCTTTTTTGGTGAAGATGAGAGTAGTAAGAGGTTGTACCCTTGAATACATCTTACAAAGTCTTTTAACCCCAGAGATACGTCATTTTCATTTTGCAAGTATAGAAACTGAATAAAAGATGTTGTGTACCTGTCCACTTATGGTGAAAGGGCATGGCAGATGCCTAATGAGAATTCAGAAATCCCCAATAAATAACACCAAATCTTACCTGGGCATATAAACCAGACTTAACAATCAAAATCATGATCCCAGATTTGTACACATAATTTTCTTCTAATTTTAGGTACTCTAATAGTTGTGAGTGTTGTTAGGATGTGAATATCATTTGGATTTTACATTTGTAGGTGTGCAGAATCAGCACAGCTTGAACAGCCAGGTTCATGTCTACCATTTAAATATGATTTGATGCGTGAAGGTAAATTTGATTTATGTTATCAAAGAGCAAGGAACTCAGGTAAAATGAATCTTTTCCTGCTACTTTCTTCTCCTATACAATAAAAATAAAGTGCTTTTGCTGTCTGTTTCTAGACTATTTACCTTCTACCTTCTCACTAACTGTCTTACTGTTGATTCATTTCATTAGAGGCGTGAATCTTCTAATTCAATTTGTATGAGGATAACATCTTTTTATAGGAGTTTACTAATTCCATTTTTCAGGTCATACAAAACCCCAGCTTCCCCCCAGCCTCAAAACTTTAAATTTTGTCTGTAAGAGGATGTTCATAGCTTCTAATAAAACACTATTTTAATAGAAGCCTGTCTCTTTTCATTAAAGACTTGTAATGTCTCTAGCAACTGCAACACTTCTTTATGCGAAGAAGGGCAACTATCAGGATTCCTTATCTTCTTTTAAATCAACTTGGTAAATAATCAAATGCTAGTTCTTTGCACATGTGGGTGTTAGTGATAACATAATATAAAATTCTTGAATGTACCTACAACTAGAAGATGATATGATGACACAAAGTACCCTTTGGTACTTCATGGATGAAAGATTTAGGAGTCAGGAGCTGTACTGGAAGTTTTCCTTTCCTTGTCCAGTTTTTCAGTTGACCTGCTTGTGCTAAAAGCTGACCTGTCCATGGAGGGATTTGCCTTCAGATGAAAACTGCAGTTCAATTGCAGTGCAAGGTGTTTTGGGATTCCCTGTCCCAGCTCCCTAGGTTAAGTGGTCCTCTGTGTCAATCCAGCTCTTCCCTCTTGTGCATACATTACTTTTTGAGAGAAACCTGTATGTGGGAAAGAAATAGGGAAAACTTCCTTTTAAGGTGAACCCAATGGTGGAACAAGCACAAGTGACTCAGTAGAAAAGCAAGAGATTATAAAGCAAACTCAGAGTTGATCTTATGAGTGCTGAAGTGCAGGAACTGAGATACAAAACCAGGTAAGTGTTAAGTGATAGTGATGTATGAACTGAGATTGCAAGCTTTCACACCAGCTGTTCCATGTTCTCCTTACTCACATCTTTATGTGTAAAAGAGTAGTGTATATATATGTAGAGAAATATGTTTTCTAGTTGTGTACAAGAGCAGAGGAATCAACACATTCATTTTTTCCCAGCAGAAAAATATTTGAAATTAGTATCTTGGAGGACATTGAAGAATTTGTCCCATAAATGGAGAGAAATAATAAATATAAACAAGGTTATTCCGGGAAAAAAAAAAAGAAAGTTCCTCGACCCCCAATTTTTATTTTATATTCACTTTTCTCTTAATATCTTCTGGTTTTATTTCAGTCACTCTCAGTAAATCGTCTGAGTATATGTAAGCCCCAAATTCATTTCAGCATCCCACACATAGTCTGTGGTGTTGGGAAGGAAAGAAATTAATCCCTGTGTGTTTTAAACTGCTTAGGAGCCTTTCTTTTTTCATTGCCTAAAGTAATAGCCTCAAAAAAATACACCCAAAGGGTAGATACGTTGTTCCTTTGAAGTCAGTGGCAGTTTACTCCACATGAGGATCCATGCCAAGAGTACATTTTAAACATATCTGGTCCATTTGCATCCACTTTAAAATTCATTTGTACTGCTATGGCAGGAGCAGTTTGGGAGTGAGACTTGGGTCTGCTGTTAGGCATAGAATATCCTCTGTGTCATGATTGATTTTGGCTAAATTAAGGTCATGCCTCAAGCAAATTTTCCCCCAGCTCTTGGTTGTATGGTTCTAGCCTGTGGTTGCAGAATGGTTGAGGTAGCTTCCAGCTGGATCCATGAACCAATCTAGGGTGTGTGGGTTTTTGAGGTGGTTTTTTTCTTATGTTGCTGTGTGTTTTGGGTTTGGGGTTTTCTTCCCAAAATTAGTTTTCAAATGGATCAGTAAGCTCCTGCAGATTTGATAATTGATGAGTGCTGTCCAAGGATAGATTTAGAAGGAAGGAACCTTTCAGTAGCAGAACGTGGTCACAGTTTGGCTTAAGTGAATCCTTCAAGATACTTGTTTCAGAATCGAAATTGTCTTAATGAAGTACTCTTCACAGAAAATAAACAGTCCAATCAAATAGTGATTTTTATCTGTCGGGGCTTGAAAGCAATTGGAATAATTCTGCAAGCAAATTCTACTTTTGCTTGCAGTATAAGGTAATAATTCAGTATAGTGTTGATGATACAAGGAAGGTATCCTATTTTGTGTGTGTTTGTAACTAGGAAGATAATTCTGTAGAGGTTGCTCAGATCATTCTAGTTTGGCTGTTGAACTGAACTAAATTCTTTAATTATTTCAGGGGTATGGACAAGGGGGAAAGCAAGGCACACTCATACCCAGAAAGTCTACCAGCAGCAAATACGCATTTTAACATGAGAGTGCTGAGAGTTTTTGTAGTTGCTTTTAATTGTTATCAGTTCTTCCCTCATTTGCCTCCTATGTTCTATTGCACTCTTATTGCATTGTGCTTTGAATTGCTGTAAACTCATTGTGGCAGGAAACATGTCTTCCTGTGTTTGTACAGAATTATGCACAATGTCTGCCTTTTTGTCCTTTATTTAATGAACTGTAAGAAGAATGCATGTGGGCATGTTGGAATCTTAAATAATTGCATTTATTAAATAAACACAACACGAGACGTCTAGTTATTGATACATGCTGCTGCTTTGCTTATTTCAAATGTGGCAGTTACAATAGAGGTTTCACAATCAGCTTAAAGGAATTTTATTTCTTTAGTATCTGTTGCACTCTTGGTGTACTAGCATGATAAAAAAATCCTTGTTTGTTGAGTTGACTGTAAAATTGCAGTGTTCTTGGTGTTTTTTTCCCTTAGTAAACCCCGTTCCTTGATTTGTTACAGACATCTCAAAATGAAACGTATGCACAGATGTTACATTGTTTGACTGCGAGAACACATTAATAAATTTTGGTTCAGATCAGTTACATTTACTTGAGTTGATACAAGCTTTCTATTCCACACCTAATTGGTGAGGTGCAGAGGCTGTGCAGCGTGTGTGCACTGGCATTCCTACATGTGCACATGATCACTGGAGCTGGATAGAGAGCCCATGTGAAGAACCAGTTGTTCGAGTGGTTATAGCTGTGGGAACAATAAATGATTGTGCACATAAACAAACGGCACAAATGTTCATGTAGAGAGCTGGGCTTTTAACTGCTTGCAGTGTTACTGTCTTGACAGTCAAATGAGCAAGGGCACTTGAGTATTACCTTGCTGAAGTCCACCTCCATGTACTTGAATCCAGGAGTGTGAGGACTGTTATCTTAAAAATGCCATTACAATCTGTAATCTATAGATATCTTTTGTTTATTTATTGTACTACTTGCATTTTTGTTTCTGTTTGCATTCAGAAGTACCTTGGCCTTTGCAATGTTGGTGATTAGGTGCTAACCTTGTGCTGAAACCAGAATTTTCAGCCAGGTGATTCTCGTAAGTTTACTGAGAACTGGCCAGATTGTATTTATCATACGTCTGGGGGGAAAAAAAAAATCTTTCTCCATAGAAAAGCATTGCCACTCTGTTTAATGTCGTCGTTAAGCTGTGGCCAGGCATGTTTTTGAAGGAACAGAGATGTCAGAAAATATATCTGACCTACAGAAAAGAGAAGGTTGTGGTGACCCCCCAAACCTTATGAGCTGTCTCTAGAATTGAAAACATGACAACCTTCCTCAAGTGATGGTATGTGTGAGCTTGTCTTCTAATCTGAACTTGGTGCTATTCCAGTGTTATGGTCTGATCTGAGAAGCTGAGGTATTAATTCCACACTGTTTTGTGTCTTTAAGGTGGATCTTGCCCAGTAAGGGCATAAAATCAAAATTTGTCACCCAATGGGCAAATGGGCATATTTGTCTGTATAGCATCAGGCCATAGTTAAACAGGAATGTTTTGATTTTTTTTAGTGAAAGGTTTTAATCCTTATTGTGAGTGGTTTGAAGGAAAATGTGTCTGGAACTAGGAGAAGATTTGAATTCTTGTGGATTTTAAATCTATTAGGAAACTTGCCTGCAACTGCCTCTGCTATGGGAAGGACATATTTTAAGGCAGTGTATGTACCCGGCTTATTTTCATGCATCTCAATGTAGATGATATAGAGCTCCTGTATCAACTGTTTTGCATTTTTCTTTGAACCAATTGATTTGATTTATACACTAAAGGCATGCTGTAGGTTGTCATCTTGTTGCAGTCTTAGGCTTTCAGAGCTTATCTGGGTGTGGTCTAGTATGAATTTCTCAGCTGGTATCGGACAATCTGGTTTGTGGAATCAGTTTTGCAAGAATGAAGTTGTAGCAATCGTGCACCCGAGTGCTATGGAGCTGTGTGATTCTCAGCCTCTCAGTGCTTCTCAACCTCAGACACACGGTGCTTGCCCTGCACAGGGAGAGCTGAAGCACAGATGTCCCCAAAAAACTCCATGCTGGAATCTCAGTGTCAGTGTAGTAGCCAGTAAAGTAGGATTCTGCATGACAGAATCCAAATTTTTTGTCTCAAGGAAAACTGACTTAATAATGTTCGGTGAACATTGTGCTCACTGAAATGAGAGTCAGTCTGCAGATAGGTCTGCAAGGAAGATCTCTGTGGCTGTGAGAAGTGCATCTGAGGACTTGAAACATATTCTTATTTCTTGACATAGGTTGCAGCCACAGCAGTTTCTTTTTTTGCAACTAGTTGTGGTTTTATTGATGAATAAGCCAACTACATTGCCTTACATACATTTTTCAAATATTTCTCTGAAGTTTAAAAAAAAAAGTTGAAATAAAACATCTAAACATTTTGCCCATACCATATTCTAGTGCAGTGATGTAACTGAATTTAGTACGTATCTTTTTAAGAAGCAAAAATGGAAAGAGAGTTAAATGTTGAAATTGTAACTCTAAGAAGTAACGTGGGGAGGAGGAAGAGGTAAGCTTCTTGTGTACCTGAAAATGTAATTGAAGTTTCTCTTCACTGTAATGGTGTATTGCTGCATCCGCCCTTTTCTTTGTACAAGATGAGTTGCTTCAAGCTGGACATTGCTCTTAGCCGTGATTCCATCTGAAAGAGGCAAAAGCAGTAATTCATCTGTGCTGCAGAGGTCAACCACAAAGCACCTTAACCTAATGGCTTTTTGGCTCTTCTGTTGGAAAGTGAGCTGTTGGTCTTTCTGGAAGAATTTTATCTGAAGTGTTTTAGAATGAGATCCAGAATAGAAGCTCTGAAATCAATATTAAGACACTTTCAAACCACAACTGCTATAATTTGGTTTGATACTTCTTTTAAACTGCCTCAGAAATGGAAAAGGGTTTTGCAATTAGGGAATAATGTGACAAACAAATTGGCCTCCTGCCTTAACTTTTACCAGAAGTGGCTCTTTACATTATTGGGACCTACAGACTTTTCAGTGCATTTGCTGTAAATACAATAACATTCAGTTCAGAGAAAAGTGAGAGCACGTTGATTTAGTTGATACTGCTAAGCACTTGATTCTTGTGTATCATTAATAAATTATATGTAGCCTTTATTGACTTCTGTAGGACGGTGAATTCAGTTGCATTCTAGTACATGGTCTTTTTTTGTAAAATGAAGTTCATAATGGTCACATCGTAAGTAACTGGCAAAATACTTGGGCAAAATACAGCACTTTTTGTGTTGGAGTTGAAGTATAATGCACCAGTGAACCTCTCCTTTTTTTTTGGGTTGGGATGGGTTGCGTTTTTTCTTTGACAGTGCTTCAGAAAATGGTATTCCTGATAGGTGTCACAGTTCATTTTACATTTTCCAAACAGCATTGTGATATGAATTTGGGGTCACTTTACCATTCTTGATAGTACTGGTTGTATGGTGTCATGCACAATTGAGTCTTTCTTGGTAGTTTCTAACAGAAGAAATGTAACTTCTGTGGACCTTGCAGCTTAGTTTACTTTTCAGTTACATGGCTGAAACTGCCACTTCTCTCCATTGTTTTTCATGATCACATAATCTATACCCAGGCCTTGTTATTCAATGTATGTGTATAGGCTATCTATGTTAATATCCCTTGATTTTCTTTGTGTTCAGTTTCTCTTAGAAAGGCTCTATGCTTTGTGTCATTTGATTTTCTTCAAGCATATACTCAACTTCTTTTTAAGATCAAAAATATTTTGTTAAAATAGTCAAAATAGTGTTAAAATAGTTAAAATAGTGTTTTAATGATGCTGGTAATTACAGCCTCGTTATTAGTTCTGGTACTGCTTGAAATATGGGATGAGAAGTAGATTCCATATTTTGTATTTTAAAACTTTTTGGAAGGCAAATGACCTGCAAAGTGATTATTAGAAAATGAAGTGCGGATGAAGTTTGGGTTTTTTTAGAGAGTAGGTGTCAGTTCAAAGAATGTCCACAACCCAGTGTTTATAGGTGTTTTATTCCTTACTTTTTTACCTTTCTAGGGATACTAGAGTTGAGAATATTTTGTTGCAGCAGCACACTAAGATGTCAATATTCCTATTAGCAAGGATCGTATAAATTTGATAGGAACCAAGGCACACTAAGCTGGGACTGATCTAACTGCATTGGTGGAATGGTTCAAGAAGCTGTATGTTTGAGTAAAGAGGGGCTTTTTAAAATACATATTTTCTTATCTGAAGATGGTAGTTCCTTTCACCCTAACGATTTAATTTTGAAAGAGTTTGGTACCCTTTGCTGCTTAGTTTCTATTCAGGTTACATCGGGTAACTCCCTTCCTTTTTGTCCCATTGTGGTTAGCAGTATGTACTGCTTTGGTACAGTTAGAAAGCTTCTGTGCAGATTTGCTACTGCTCTGTCATGTGGAAATGCATCTGATCATATCGCTTAGTAAAATCTTTTAAAATACTTTGCAGCACTAAGTTACTCTTCCACAGAAATATTTTGGGTCTAGAAGTGTGTATATATTCCTGTGTCTACCTCTGCTTTTTTGATAAATATGAATATCTTCTGTAAATGAAACTGGCCAAGGTAATGTGCTGAAAGTCCGATATAACATAGAAAATGTAGCACAGATAAAATTTTTTAGAAACTGAGAAAAATACTGTGGTAGTTTTTTAAAATCAATACTAGTTCTGTGAAATCTGAAGCATTGAAAATATCTAAATTTTACAACAGCTAAGTTCTTCCCGGTATCCTTGTATGGTCTAGAATAAATGGTGTGTATTTGAACTATGCCCTCTCACTTATTAGTGGGGTCTACTCTTACTACTATTACTGCCCTTAAAGAGAGAATATTTATGTACAACTTTATTATCCAAAAATGTGTTTAAGAACTTTGCTCTTGGAATTTTGTTACTCAACTTTATTTTCTTCCATTCTTTACCATGGTTGAGAGATAATGCTCAAAATTCTTTAGGTTCTGTCTTCGATGTTACAGTGTTGTTTGTGATTTTCAAAATACCTAAATATTTGCCTTTTCTCTGCAGAGATAGTCTACATTTGCAGCCAAAATGTGAAATATTTGAGTTGGGAAAGACTTTACATGAGACATGAAAAAAATGCGTACGAGTTCTTTTATATTGCATTTGTTATTGGTTTGGATATCCTTGTAGATGGATTTCTTTCTAGGCACGAAAAGTAGTCTGACACATCTGTGTAAATCTGACCTAATTTTATGCTGTTAGTTATGTTCAATTTTATTCTGACATAGTATTTTGTTTTACATTATTCATATTTTTTTCTAGGCAAACGGAGTGGGCGTAGTAAAAAATGGAAAGAGATGCTGAAGTTGCCCCCTGTCAGTCACTGTGAGGGTATTCGGTGCTCCATCGGTGAGTGTCCTGTAGAATAAATGCTCTGTCTGACTCTTTTGAGAGAGAGTAAGAATTTGGTGCTGTTAATGGAAAGGATTCTGTCTTGCTTCTAAATACTAAATAGAAAAAAAAACTATTAAACTTCTAATATGATGGAGAATTTATGAGAACATAAAATTTATGAGAAGATAAAAGCTGTATCACAGCTCCTTGTTTGTTAAAGGAAATTGTTCCTAAAGAACAGATTTACAAAACCTTGAATTAGAAGAAGTAATCACATTATAAATTGATGGTAATATATTTTACCCTTAATGTCTTGTAATAGTTTTTTAACCTTTTCTGTTATTATCTTGTATTCCCTCTTTCCAACCAATTCTGTGTGCTTTGGTATTGCTGTTTCACAGTATGGTTGCTTTCTGCACCCTAACGTAAATGAAACTCAGGCATATAATTCAATGGGTTTTTAGTAAATGGGATAGTCTATAGGACACAGATGTGACTGAAGAGTGTTTCACTATTCTTTGAAATCACTGCATATTTGTGGTATCTTTGATAAATATGTTAATGTAAAACGTTTACTTTTTTAGTGGTGTTTTTCTGACCTTAACTGGAAGTAATAACCATCCTATTACAAAAATAAAAATAAATAAAGATATTATATTTTTTTTTCCCAGAAAGAGACTATAACCAGCTTTGTGACAAACAGCCAATAGGAAGACTTCTCTTCAGACAGTTCTGTGATTCCAGACCAGATTTGAAAAGATGCATTGAATTTCTGGATGCAGTGGTAAGCAGTGAGAAATGGTTGATGGCTATCAGTAGGCAGTTGCTTATATATTCTTGTATGTAAATATTTGGGTTTTGTCCTGGTTTTGGCTGGGATAATCTTCTTCATTGGAGCTCATTTTGTGCTATATTTGGGGTTTTATACTGAAACAATGTTGATAACAAGGATGTTTTAGTTCTTGCTGAACAGTGATTACACAGTGTCAAAGCCTTTGTGTTTCTCTTGCTGCCCTAGAAGTGAGGAGGCTGATGGTGCACAAGAAGTTGGGAGTGGACACAGCCAGGACAGCTGAGCCCAAGGGATATCCCATACCATATGGTGCTGTGCTCAGCAATAAAAGCTGGGGGAAAGAAGGAGGAAGGGGGGAAGTTAGAATTTTCCAGCTAGCTGTTATGCATGAGAATGAAGCCCTGCTTTCCTGGAAATGGCCAAATATCTTCCTACCAATGAGAAGAAATGAATTAATTTCTTACTGTGCTTTGCTTGTACCTGCAGCTTTGCTTTATCAAACTGTCTTTATTTCAAGCTGCAAGATTTCTCACTTTTCACCTTCTGGTCATTAGTGGGGAGAAGTGAGTGAGTGCCTGTGTGGGGTTTAGCTGCCTACTGGGGTTAGCACACAGCCATTTTAATAATTTTCTCGATACACCTCAGTTTCCTAATGCTGCATATTTGAAAGCATAGTGTGGTCTACTCTTTGCCAGCTGTAAATCTGTAACTTCTGATGGGTGTCAAAAAACTGTCTCTGTTACTTAAAGGAAGATGTTTAATGTTTGCTATAAAGTCTCTGCCGTCTTGGTATTGTCAGAGCTACAGAAATGTGCATGATGGGAAAGAGAGAAGCAATTTTAGGAAGATGTGCTGCTTGGCTTCTAGAGCCTGAAAGGATGTCTGCGTTACGAATATTACTTGCTATACTCAGACTTCAAAATGTTATAAACAGACTTAAAAATGTTGCAACTTGCATGGAAGCCCTAGGCTACACAGCATGTGCTAATTAAAAACAATACAATGGAGATGGAAATTTAGAGAACCATCTATGGAAGGAGAAAAACCAGATTTTTAGAGACTAAGGGAAAAAGTTTTGATATATTTACATCTTGATATCGAATGCTGAAGAACAAGGGGAGGAAGGAAGTGGGCCCACAGCTATATTTTGTAAAAAATCCTCAGTGCAAAACCCTGTTGGGGAGGGGGAAAGTAATGAGAAGATTAGGCAGGCACAAAACAGCCCTTAAGAGGAGAGAATAATAGCTCAAAGCTTTTGATTCTTTGTCCCTCACAGTTAATACAAGAGCAGTAAGATACAGTCTTAAACTGAGATTGCTGCTGAAAGAACAGGTTTTCTCATTCCAGCCATTTTTGTTCTTACATTCAGAGAACAAATGACCAAAGAACACAGAAGTAGGGTAGTGTTGCTGCTTGCATGCATCCCAAACTACGATACTGGAATGCAAGATGGCTCTGAAAGAGGCAGGGTGTAAGGAAGTACATGGGATTATTGCTGTGCCCTCCATTTCACTGTATCTTCCTTCCCTTGTGGGAGTAAAAACTGAGGCACTAGATCAGCTAAAAAGGAATTTGCGTGTCAAATAAGTGGAATTGTTTATATTTGTCAATGAATCTGTGTGCAACTGGGCTTACTCCCCAGGTGTGTTTCATTTTTGTGACTCCCAGGAGCTGTTCTAGCACCAAATTCCAGCGACTAGTTTGACAGTTGGAGACTGAACAGATTGAATGGAAATCCAGAACAGTGGAGCTTTCATTCCTGCAGTGAATATAAACCAGAGCCCTTAATGAGTGCCATGCACTGACAACTGTGGATGTGCCCTTAATGGTTACAACTCCTGCACACATTTTAATCCTTAAAAGCTTAGATAAGGAGTAGCAGAATCTTTGGCAGGATGAAAGAGAATGAGTCTTAGGCATGACAGTAAGGCAGGTGTCTTTGCTCTACAGATGTCATTTTTCAGGTAAAACTGTCTCTAAGAAGTAACTGTTTTTCACTAGCTGAAAAATTTGAATTGTTTTGAAATATTCAACTTATAATGTGTGCATTGCAACACTTCTGAGAATTAACAAAGACTGGCCTAGCTGAGGTAATCTGATGTAAGGGATGGTTTCACAATTTACTTTTTTAAAAATTTGTTGTTTAACTTCCATTTGAAAAATCAGGGTGAGGAATTATGCTTGGGAATCACTGAAACAAGATTACCTTTATTTGGTGACTCTCATGATCTGAAACTAGCATGCTCTGTTGATGTGAGATAAAGCATGTGAGATAAAATACCTACTATCTCTTATAGATGGTTCCTGAGTTCGCCTGATTGCATCTTGTGGACTGAACTTCAGCAAGCTTGTTCAAGTTCTTTTGGGGGTTGAGGGGTTACTTTTTGGTGTTCTTTGGAAGGCAATACAGGAAGAAAAAGCTGAGGTTGTGGGGTTTTTACCTTGCTTTTTGCCAAGTTTAGCTTTTTAAAATGTTAAAGAAATTTTAGACTTAATCTTTTGGAAAAAAAAAATTCCAAAAATGAAATGTCATAGCCTTAAAAACCTTGCATCTTAGTTAATAGAGTTTTCTGACTGTTTTACATGAAGCAGTGAGATTTCAGCAGTGTGATTATTTAGGAGTCCAAGACCAAAGTAGTACAATACTATGTTGTCTACCTGTACTGAATACTGAATCTGGTAAGCTCCAGTTTTTGGGAAGGTGTGACCTAAAAGTCTGGAGTCAGCTTGGCTTTACTGATTAAAAAAGAAGAGTTGTGAAATGACTGAATGTAAGTGACAGAAGTGAGGAATTAGAGTTATCCAATCTAGTGACTCATTTCACTAGCTGGGGACAAGGTTACTCACATATGGAAAGGAAAGGGTGACAGCTCAAACTTCCCTGTAAGTAACAGAATTATTTGGAAAGGTCATCTCTCAAACTTCCTTTTAAATTACACTATCCACTTAAATCAGTATGCCTAACTATTTGTCTGAAATTAGTGTTAAAGGTGCTAAGTGTGCTGCTGAACTTTAGGTTGATGAACTTTTTTGACCTGCTCAGGTTGATTCTGCTCTTGCAGAAGACTTCCTTACCATTAGACTTTTTGTTGTGGAATTGAACTAGCAAAAATGATGGCTTGCATTTGGATTGATGGATTTGAGTCCTGTGCTGAAGTGGGTGATACCATAAAGTCTCAGCAGAAAAAGATGTTGATGACTTACTAGTGAGTCAGTGTGGATTAGCTGTGATTAATTGAAGAACTGGAAATCAGAGATTCTGTTATTTCCAGTATTGTATATGTGTTTGATTCTTGAACTGTCATTTTTTAGTGTTCTAGTTTTCTTTATAAAGGTAAATTACTTCTGATTAGATCAATTATTTGGAATTTCCAATGAGGTTCCTATATTCCTAACAGTTGTTTTGTTTGATACAGTCCTCCATTCTGGAAGTCTGCCATATATTCTTTGTTCCTAGGTGCATGCATTTACATTCTGAAATATGAAATAAGCTTTGATTGAGTTGGCCCAGCTCACAAACCTAATACATGTTGCTGTTTGAGATTGCTCTTTTCTAATTAATCTTTCCTCAGATTTTTGTGTTGTCTTTAAGTGTTGTAACTTCTGATGTCTGCTTTTAGATTTTTCCTTAAAATTATGAATAGTAAGGAGTCCTTGGAGTTTTTCAATAGTAGTATCTGTGTGATGATTTGTTGGTTGTGGGTTTTTTTCTGTAAGTAGCTACTTCTGGAGCTCTGTTCAACTGCCAGTTGTTTATCTGGAAAATGCACTGTATTGCACAATTCTCTTTTTCTACATCTCAGTATCAGATGTTACTAAGTCAAAAACTTAAAAAATTTATATCTACTCAGTTTTATTTTTTCATTGAATGACATAGGGTTTGGTTTAGAGCTCATTTATAAGCTTGTAGAAAGCAGTTTTATCCTGGTGTTACCCAAGACTGTAGCAAAGAACAATACATGAAGGGAAAAAATTACAGTGAAGAAAAAGCTGATTATTGCAGTCTTAATTGTTTAACATCTGGGTCATTCTGTCCTACAATACTACACAATTACTATTTCATTGTAATTGATCTAGTTTAACCTCTAGGATGCAGTTTCTGTAATTGCATTTAGACCAATTTTAGGTTTTGTATGTTTTCCAAAGATTAAATTCCATATGCTTTGTTTTTTCCCTAGGACTGTTCCTCATACATGTTTCACTACATAGCCTTCTGTTCCTTTTATATTAGGAGTATTGTGTTATTCATGATAAAATTTACCTATCATCATGTAAAAGATGCCAAGTGACTCTGAACATAATATAATTTTCAATTCCATTCCCCTAGGCAGAATATGAGGTATCTTCAGATGAAAAGCGCATAGACTGTGGCCTCAAAGTTTTAGAGACCTACTTCACTAATGGGGTAAATATATGTGAAATGTTTTCTCAAGCACTTTTTAAGTGTCAGATAAATAGAGAGATCTAAGTGGTTGCATTGTTTTTAGTAAATTGACTTTCAAATTCATTAATGCCCTTTTTGTCTTTCTGAGAGGTGTGCTGCCTTCTAAAATTGTGCTCAATCGACTTAAGCAGAAAACTTGACTGATTTCTGCTTTTGTAACTACTACAATTACAATTTATTTTCCATTTAACACCTAGAAGAAAACTTAAATTAACTCTGGGTTTTGTAGTCTGAAGAAATGTGAAGTCTTTTAGACTCCTGTGTGGCCTTGATTAGTTTGCTGTAAATTTTCAGAATTGCTTCAGGTTTTCACAAAGTGAAATGCTGTTTTCTTCTGAAGCATTCTGTTACTTTCAGTTTTCCATGGTAATCATTAATAACTGATTTTTTGCATTTATCAAGAGCCTTTCTTTTTTTCGTATGCAGTGGAAGCTTTTCTGTGGGTATATAATTAGATATTTGCTCTTTATGAATAGATGCTACTTCTGCTTCTCTTGCTTTGGTCATCTTATACAAAAGGTCTTAGAGATGCCTTAAAAGTAGATAGAATATAAATTTGCCACATCTCTTTGAGAATTTCTTTGGGACTGCCATAAGTCAAGTACATTTTTCTTCAGAAAACACCAGATTTCTTTGGTCTGGTTTGAAACAATTTCCCATCCTGTGTTTGTGTTTTTTTTTCTTCTTTCCATCCTGCCAAGCCAAACAGGTGACTTGCTTTTTTGGTAGTAGACTTATGGAAAGAAAAGGAAATTCAACTTATTGCCAAGATTGTTTCCCCAGATACTGAAATAGTAAATAACTGTAATAACTTCCAATGCATTGTTCTGTAACAGGAAATAAATAAAAACTTTCCTCAAATATGACTTTCTGGATTTTCTATTTAGTCAAACTGTTCCTTTCATTTTCCTGTACTAAAAAATTTAATTTCACTTTGAATACAAAACTTTTTGTTTTCCTGTTGATTTACATGCTTTCATTGTTGCTTTCCTTTCTTTTTTATTATGTTAAGTCTGCAGCACATTTGCCAGAAATACCTCAGGAAACAGTAAATGAATGTAAAGCAAGACTGGAAAAGAACCCTTCTAAGGATCTTTTTATGGACTGTACTAGGTAAGTTAAAGATGCCTAGTGCTAAATTTGAGAATTACAAGAGAAATTTGTGTTTCTAAGAAAAGTGAAAGATGAAGTTTTTATACCCAGAAGTATTTAGTCCCTGAAATGAGCATAAGTAAGAAACTTGGAACAGATTTATTAAAGGACTAGGTTTCCTTCAGATGGGATTTAGATGTTTGACTTTTGCAGAGCTTTTTCTTTAATGCTACTTTTGTATAAAATCACACTGTTGTCTGCTACCAAGAATTCTGTAAGTTTAAATAGTATTTCTCTTTATTGTATTCTTACTTTTTGAGTGACTTCTCTTCCATGGTGAAGGTACTCAGAGAAGTATGAAGTTACAAGTTACAAGTTGAAACTTGAAAGGTTTCTGAACAATGTTACACGATTTAAGATTCTTGAAAACAGGTTTAACTGAGGCCAACACTTATGTTCCATTAAGATGGCTGATTAGAGGATCACTTGTGATAGTTAACACAAAATGATACAACTTGGTTTTGTTCTGCAGTCACAAAGTGATGTTTCACACAGTAGTAGCAGGGGAGGCTTTTCTTGGAGGGATGGTACATGTTTATGAGTGTTACATGTCTTTCAAAAGCCTTTATGTTTCTAATATTTCTGGTTCTTCAAGTCGTGCTTCATCATGTCTGAAGGATGACTACAGGTTTTGTCACTGCTTGGGTCATCTCCCTGGCAACAGAAATAAGCATGCCTTGTAACAACCTGAGATTATAAGATTGAAAGGGCTGTGTGAGAACACCTAGTAAAACATGTCTCAAATGGAGTGTCTCATGTAGGTCATTCCCTTTCCTCTGTCCAATAAATACCTGAGTACAGTTTGATTGACTTGTTTCCCTCCCCACCTCCATCTTAGTGTGTTTCATTTAAGGGAATCATGAGGTACTTGGTGTTCAAGGTTTGAATATGGCATTTAGTACTTCCATTTGAAATCCTAGAATAAAATTTTATTTACCAGTCTCCAAAGAATGAGTGAATCCTTGTAGATACTTTCAGAGGTCGTATTTGCAGGGTCATACATGCGTAAAATATCTGCTGAGAGGCTGATGTTTAGGGGGGTTTAAAGACAGTAAAAATGCAGAGCTCAAAGTGTCTAGTTCCTATAAGAAGAAGCAGTTTGGCCTTCATAACTGTTTTGACAAGAACAGTTTTCTATGGCAGGCACTCACTTTGTGAGACATTTAGGTTAAAGCCATTGTAGAGCATAGTGGCAATGTTTTTCTGCCTACAGCTTTGTCGTTATGTTTAAATACATGTCAGTAGATTGATAGCACCTCCTGCTTCATCAGTCTTTTTCACAATAAGATGGATTTTATTTTTCTGTTTATTTTCCTGCTAGAATTGTCCATGAATACCTAAGCAAAAGACCTTTTGAAGCTTACCAGGAGAGTGTGTACTTTTCCCGTTTCTTACAGTGGAAATGGCTGGAAAAGTAAGTTTCTTTATAACGTTTGCATTATAATTTAGTTTTGGTTTGTGGCAAATTTTGATTTTTATGCTAGAAATGCTGTACAGCTGAATGAGACTGCCTGTCTAAGAAAGCATGATCTGAAAGACAAGATGGATTGATGTTGATGGGACAGCAAGAGAACCAATACTCAAATGGAATTATTTGTCTGGTAGTCTTTAAGTGGTAAATCTTAAGTCTTTAAGTGGTATCAGTTAAATGCAAATTCAGAAATGTTTGGCTGTCAAGTGTGCAGTGGAATACCAATCTTTCTTGGGAATGATGTCATCCTTTTGTTTCAAACTTGGTCTAATTAGTGGTTAATAAGCAGATTAATCTAGTATTATAACCCACTGGGTGATTGGATAACTAGTAAGTTTGTTAGGGCGGTATAGATACAGATGTAGTAATTACAAGATTTACATACATATAAATATATATATATATATCTCAGAATCTAGTTTGGACTTTCAAATCAATACTGACTGTCCAGACTCTTTCAGAAGGCTGAAAGGCTGAAATTGTTACAAGTTGATTCATATTCAGCCCCCTTGGGTATTGTGATCACATATTCAAACATTAAGGTGCTCGAGCACTGATTTTGTTGTAAATTCCCATTATCCAATGTCTTTATTTATTTGAATTGGTAGCAAAAGCCAGTAAGAAAACTAGGGAAGTTACTCAAATTCTCTACTAAATGTACCTCCACGTGTTGTCCTGAGAACAAAGCCGCATTAACAGTGAATGTTCATTTAAAGCAAAACCCTCTACCTTGTAATAGCCCTGCTCTGACACATTTAGGAGAGTTTTAGCATAGAGTGGTCAACAACTCTACTGCCTCCACTTATCTGTTCCTCTTCCTCTACATCAATACCTTAACAATTTGGCTCTTGAACTGCTCTTGCATACCACAACTCTTTCTTTTGTGAAAAACCACAGTGAAATCAGAAATGGTTTACCTTTTAAATGCGGCATTGTAAGCGTGATCCCACTGAAATGCAGTCTGCGTGTCAGCGTGTCAGTGAAGGGAGGCAACGGGAGGTGATAAATTGACTGTGATGAGAACACATGAAGCTCTAAGTGTAGACAGCAAAGGGCCGAATTGACCAGCTTTTCTTCCTGCTATTGGGAGTGCCTGGTGACCACATGAGGGAGCCCATGTTTCTAAGCAGAGCACCCCTCTCATTGGAAACTCAGATTATTATAGTACTTCTACATGAGGTTAAGGCAACATTTGTTCAGAAATATGTTGGAACAGAAAGGAGAAAATGAAGACAGACCTCGGAGTGGGGAGGGATTACTAACGTTTGTAATTCCTGTCTCAGTAATTGTTTCTTTCTCTTAACCAGGCAGCCAGTGACCAAACACACATTTAGGCATTACCGGGTGCTAGGCAAAGGTGGATTTGGAGAGGTGAGTACAGAAGTATCTTTTTGCAAGGCAGTTCTTAAGAAGAAAAAAAAAAAATGGAGAGGCTGTTTAATTCTTGTCTCCATCAATCTACATTTGACACATCACCTGGCTGTTGATACAAACTGTTTTAATGTGTTAGTTTAAGCATTGTAGGTCATGCACAAAGCTGCAGAAAACTTGTAATGACTGACAACAGTTGCTTCTATTTAGAAATTTTGTTTGGAAATGAGAATTTAGTTTCAGTTTGCTAATTATGTAGAATATTCATGAACCTAAAATAAAATCTATAGATTTTATTAATTCTGTTTATAATTCATTGAAGTGCCCCCTGTACATATTTTAACCAGAGCCCTATATTGAAGGTCATGCTACTAAATTACTGTTAGGTTTCTCCAGTTTGATTGTGATGTAAATATTTGTCCTCAACACATACTGTTATCGTAGTCACTTGTTTCACTAACACAAGATCCACAGTTTTACTAAACAATTCAACCCCAACAGAAATGTGTTTGCCTCTGTATAATCACTTTTTCTACTTCTGTTACAGTTTTTGTGAACCTTTAAAGTTGTTTCATGAGTGAAGGCTCTGTTATTGATGCTTACAGACCATCATTTTCTGAGAGCATAAAGAGTTTGAAAAGAAACTGAAATTTAATGTTCTTTAAAATAAAAATGCTAAAATCCCTCAAGCATCTCTGACACGCCATCCTTCTTTTTGTAGGTGTGTGCCTGTCAAGTACGGGCGACAGGAAAAATGTATGCTTGCAAAAAGCTAGAAAAAAAGAGAATAAAGAAGAGGAAAGGAGAATCAATGGCTCTAAATGAAAAAAGAATTCTAGAAAAAGTGAATAGTAGGTTTGTAGTAAGTATCTACTTCCAATCTATTTTCAGAAATTTATCTCATTTTGTTTACTGCATTTCAGTCTCTTCCAGGAGCTTGTGGGCAGAAAACACTTTTTAAAATTGATTTAGGGATTGCGTGACTGTAGAGAGAAATGATTGATGCAGTAATAAATGTTTTGTGTGTGACTGTGAATAGTTCTGTGCACAGGGCTTTTTTTGGTCCACCTGCTTTCTCACTTACAGCCAGAACAGTAGGCTGTGTTTCAGCATGCTGATGCCACTGAATCTTTGTCCTCTGTTTAATAGTTGGGTTTTTATATCCTGAGGTATTTTCGTAGCGTTTGTTACTCTGTTGCTGATATATTTTAAGATAAACATGACATTTTAATAGTGTATTGATTCAGGTTATATTGCTTTGCTGTGTACCAAGGCTTAAAGAGGTATTTTGTACGTGAAACAGTTAACTTTTTACTGGAACTTCCACAAAATGGAAATCTTAGTTTTAATACCTAAACCTGATCCTATTATGGAAATTATGCTCTGTTAGTAGCTGTACTTACTAAGCAGTGAAATAAGTTAGAATGTTCAAAGATAAAACAAGTAAAATTTTCCCCAGGTAGTATTTACTTTTTAATTGCAATGTCATTTAAATGTTAATTTCAAGTATATTTTGCTTTGGTTTAAAATCCATGTACTTATAAATTTTGTACTGCTGTTCAGAGGATTTTAAAGTACCTGTTTTAGAGGATAGTGAAAGTTATTTATAAATATATGTGTATAAAATATGTATGTATGTATTTTCTGATAAGTTTTATGTATTAAGAAAAAACCCTGTAGAATACTGCCAGCTAAAAGAAAAGTGAAAAACCTGCTGGCCAGATACATTAATATTTTAAACTATTGTAAATTATGGTTTTGTATAAATATGCTAATGTTATTTTTGCACAAGGCTTCTGGGCTTGAATTGATTGAAACTGAATCCAGAGAGTACCTGAATTCATCCGTAAATTACTATAACAGTGAAACTTCTATTTTTGAGTAACATTTTTTCCAGCATATGTAAACACTGTGAATCAATAATTGATTGAAGTTGAATTTGAAATCGCTTTATAAAATTGTGCATGAGTTATTTCCTTCTTGCTATCCAGTGGTGTTTTTTTATGCAACAGAGAAGATTTAGGTCTAGCATTTGCAGTAATACTGGTTTTGAAATGGGTAGATAACTTGTCATGCCTCTGTCAGAAGTAAAGTCATAAATAGCTGGATACATCAGTTAAAACCACCAAATGGGAATCTTCACCTCAAGTAGTTGATTTCTATATTTAGTTTTATTATTTAGTATTGGCCATTATTTACTTGTACTGTCGTTTGAGACAAGTTTAGGGGGAAAAGCTCTGGAAGAAACGTATCCTCTCCAGAAGACGGGTTTCAGCACTCCCTCTCCCCCACCAATATGAAAGGAATTTCATGGATGAAAGTGAAAAAACCCTATTTATTTAACAAGCAGAGTGCCGGCAAGGCACAGGAAATGTTAGATAATAAACCTCCTTGCTGCGGAGAAAGCTGGTGGGTTCAGAGTTCTGTCTGTAGCTGGCTCGGCCCCTCCCGAGGTCCGAGGCCGGGATGCGGCGTCCCCGCAGCCTCCCCGCCGGTCCACGGGGTCCGATGATCTGGTTCTCGGATCGCAGCTGGGCCGAACAGTTCCAGAAGAAGAAGTTGTTACTGGAGGATTTCCGTGTGCCATTATAGGAGAATTTCTTGCCTCAGCTAACAGGCTAGCTAAAAGCAGGAAGGTGCTCCCTCGGCTCTGCAGCAGTGAGAACGTGGGAGCGTTGTGTGAGAGTCCTTGAACACAAACCTCGCTGAAGAATTCGCTCGGCTTCTCTTCCCCCCTCTCCTGGACCCAGCTTAAAGCTGCGGGGCCAATTTCTGGGCAATAAGCAGACGATAGGGGAATACAGTATTATCATAAAATCACCCCAAGACAACTGTGTTTAGAAATACATTTATTGAGTCAAGAAAAAAAGCTCCACTGATTTTTTTACCTAGCTTGCTTATCTAATGTAAGCTAAGTATATGTTTGAATTCCATTGCTCTTAGTACAAGTTAGGTAATCTTTGTAGGTACTTTTGAAGATCCTACCAGATGATCATGTAGCATGGCTTTTTCTATTGAAAATGAATTTTTAGCTTAAACAGTTAAATTTTTTAGTATATTATATTGTGTTAAATGGGGTGGGGTTTTTTTAAATTCACAAGTCTAGTTTAAAACTTTTAATGCACTTAAAAAAACTTTTACCTAAAACCTGAAAAGAAATGTGCTTTGTCCTTGCCTATCAGCACCACATTTCAAGCACAGTGAGAAGAAAGACTGTAAAGAGTTGTACTGAGTCTTTACAGTTGGCAAGTTATAAATCAGGGAAATATGCCGTTACTTTGTGGGGAGGCAGGGGTAGGAATAGAAACTACACATTTGATTTAAAATAATTTCTTGAGTTTCTCTAGGGCAGTTTTGGGTCTTGTAATTCAGGAAGATGGTTTGGAAATGCATAATTCCTGAGGTACTAATAAAGTAAGGCATATGCACACATTATCAGGACAAAGTAATACGGGTAACATGCAGCTGACAGGCATCATCAATAACTGTATTTTCTGGGTGGAGCTCTGTGGTATCCAAACAAATCTGCCACTCAGGTTTTGTGTTGTGTGTATGATTTGTGTACACAGGCAAATTAGTCTGGATTCCTTTGTGTCTTCTAGTACTCTGCAGGAGTGATTTTCTATTTGCGTGTTTTGTTCTTTTTGCTTTGAAAAAGGGTTGTAAGTTGATTGTATTGGAAAAAAGATCTGTGAGTTGTTTTTGGGTTTATGAATGAATAATGGTTGTGTTCTCACCCTGCCCATTTTTAGGTTAGTTTATCCTATACATATGAGACGAAAGATGCCCTGTGTTTAGTATTAACCATAATGAATGGAGGGGATCTGAAGTTTCACATATATAACATGGGAAATCCTGGCTTTGATGAAGAAAGGGCTATTTTCTATGCTGCAGAACTGTGCTGTGGTCTGGAGGATTTGCAAAGGGAAAGAATTGTTTACAGGTGAGTGTCATCTACAGTTACTTGTTCTTTTCCACATCTCTGCAGCATTGAACATGTTAATTGTTTCCTACTAAAACAAGTTTATATTTTAATTTCATAGTAAAAGAAACCAAAAAAATTGTTTAGTTGTCCTTTTCATGGCATATCCTTTGAAATTACTCATCTCATGTGTCTTTTTACTGTTAATTTAGGTCTTGATGCTTTATATATTTTAAAACAATATAAAGTTGATTCAAGGTTTGTTTGTAAAATGAAAGTAAACTATGATTTAGAAAGCAAATTAATTTATAATTGAAGTAAATAAATTTTAGGAGTATGGGATTGTATTCCTGCCCACTCTAAAGTAGTTCACAGAGGGCTCTAGAAGTCCCTGACTGCATTGCATGTTATGCTTACAAGGATAACAGAACAGTCATAGTCCATGTGAAAAACTTCCTTTTTTAATTTCAGATTCCTCCAATAAACATATTATTGCTTTTGAATTAATGAAACTACCAGAAGCTTTATGCATTGTAATTGAGATTGTAGGATTTTAATGCTGTTTTGTCTCTGTACATATATCATTTGACCCCTGGTATGCATTAATATTACAGAACAAGCAAAACAAACTTAGGGGTGGACCAAGAATGGTTTCTTTATACTTCTGCTGTGTAACACCAAGTGCCACTCTTTTCAAAGCATTTTTAAAGTATAACTCAATATAATGACTCCTAGTCTTTTCCCTCTGCAGTGTAGAAGACCAACAGACACACACAGAGACACACAGAGTGGGAAGTGGCAGAACCAGAGTGAATCAGGCTTATGCTGGTGGTTGGATGTGGTTCCCTAGAGAATTTGGCCAATCTTGCAATATTACACAGTGTGTTTTGGCATACATGTAGGAAGGAAGCAGGGCTGAGAGATTTCATCAGCTACCAGTAGGTGATTTCACATTGCCCAAGTGAAAACAAAACTGATCGTTTAAAATAAAAAATAACAACAAAAAACCCTAAACAAAACAAGACCCCAACCCACAGCCTGTGTTTAGGCCCAGCTTGTTAGCTGTTTGCCTACAAGACGACTTTCAAACACGTATGTTGAATCCTAGTGTTCTTTGGTTTCTTTAACTCTGATCTCTCCTGGTTTCTCTGATATTGTAATCTTATATTTAATGTCAGTTTATTAACATTATGGGGATTGTCAAGACTTAAAAGCATGAGAAGCAGAGCATCTTTCTGACTTTTTTATACAGTTAATCTCATAAGATAATGAAACTTTAATATGAATACACATACTATAGAACATCACTTTATCATTATTTGGGGGAAAAAACCCTACTTAGACTTTTTGGTCAACAATTGTCTCTCATTTAGATTGTCAACACTAGAGTTATTCTTCCTATAACCTTTTCTTTTATGTTATTCAGTCTCTTCTGCTTGTCACAACTGTATGTATACGTGTATCTCTTCACATTGTTTTTAATAATCTATTCCAATAACTGACTCTTTAGCCAATTACTGGGTTTTACTTGTCTGTTTCTGGCTTATATTTATGGTGGAATAAATCTAAGAGACCATATCTCAGTCCACATGCTTACTGATGCATACCACAGAAAAAAAAAAAAGAAATATACATTAACAATATACATTATGACTAATTGTATACGCTATTATAAATAATAATGTACATTATATATTTCATACAGATTTTCATACCTATATATTTGTGTGTGTATTCTCAGTAGAATCTGCTAGGGATAAATCCTAGAACAACTTCTGATTCAGCTTCAATGACTCCCCAAATTTTCCTTGAGCAGGGGAGAATTCAAAAGTTCCATTCAATATTTTCTTTTGTTCTCAAAGTAAAAATGCACAAGGTGCAAAATTGCAATGCTGAATTAATTGCCCTTTTAGTATTTCCTGAGTCTTGCTATTGTTTAATAACTAAAAAATGTTGCTTGTGAAACTTTGGTGTTTACAAAAAGTGATAGGAAACTTCTAGAAAGTTATTGCAAAGAATCCTAACTAGATGAAGTGTCTAATAAGCTTTAGAAGTTGCATGTCCAAGTTGAAGAAATGGAGTTTGAATGGATGATATTAAGCATGTGCTTAGTCTCGGGAATATTACTCTTTGTTGATATTCTGATGCCCTGGGGTGAAATATAGCAAGGGGTCAGCATCAAACTGCAGCAAGCACTTGTGTTTTACCACTGGGGAGTTGTATAGCTGATACTCCTCAGGAGAAATGTTTTTCTCTTATGAGCACAAATTTGTGTGTAAATGGTGGTTCCTAATCTATAGGATTTTAGTGTTGTGTTGCTTTAGTTAATGTGAATGGATTAAAGACTTCAGGGAAAGTGGATCTTGAGTTCTCTGGTTAAACTATTTGTGTTACAGGCCATCAACTTCACAGCTTTTTCTTTTGTATATAGGTGGAACTGGAAAAATTGCTTCAGTCAGAACCAAGAAGTCTTCTGTTGAATCTGTTGCACTTGAGGGCTAATAATTTTGGTTTTGTTTAATTCACATTTCTATTGTTTAATTTGCAGAGACTTGAAACCTGAGAATATACTTCTTGATGACTGTGGTAAGTAAAATTGAAATTAATTTTGAAATCAGCAATTACACCTCTAATTCATACTGTGCCAGAAATGTAAGGGATTTCTTCATGATAAAAGAGACCTAATTGGTGAATCTTAATTTAGCAAAGAAAATACTGCCCTTGCTTTTTTAGAAAGCAGGGGAAAACTTTGGGGGTTAATCAGGACGATGTTAGAAGGGTCAATTTTCTACCTTAAAATGGCTACTTTTTCCCTTTTGCTCCTCTTTCTCCCCTTCTTCTTGATTTAAGATCACTAAGACTTATATCTAGATTTGTTTTGTTTGTGTTTTCTTCAACTATGGAAACATGATCTGTTAGATGGGGGGACCAAAATTTTACTTAGTAAACCAGACTGTTTAGACACTAAGAAGAAATCGGAAGTATTTCTGTTTTAACATTTCAACTAAAAGAGGTCTGATGGTCCCTGATGCAGATGTGGCTGGAAAGAATCAAGGAAGTACAAACCATATGAAGAAATGTTTGTAGTCTTTTGTTTGTCAAAAGCCAAATTAATTTTCTTTAATGACTTTGTATGCAAGCCGTTACCAGAATCTTTTGAGTTGACTGTAGAACATGTGCAGGAATTCTCTTCTAAGCCGTGGATGAATATTACAAGTTTGTTCTTGTAACTGCTGAGCATTTTAGTTGAGGAAAAACTGTTTTTGAAGTCATTAGCACAGTATTTTTTTTTAAAGTCAGCATGTTCTGACTGATAAAATTTCAAAAAAGATGATGCTTGGCAGAAGTCACTTTCCAAGAGCTAAAGCTTTGCTAGACATCAAATGCATTCTTTAATTTTTCTCTCCAGCAATGTCTTGGAAAAGCTGAAGACTTCTTTGAGGAAAAATGTAGCCTTGCAGGACTGCACTAGAATGCTTCCTCTCTGCCGGGGATATTTTGATCTAGTTCCAGAGAGCACAGGGGACTAATTAGAAAATCGCTTCAGGAGCTCAGAGCTTGCACTTGAAAAGGGGTTCATCAGATGTCAGGGAATAAAAGAGCATCTGAATGTATTTAAAATAACATTTGCTGCTCCAGGGTGTTTAGTTGTTTCCAACCAGTATATAGAGTGGTACTTGACTTTCTCCACTCTCTCTCTCTTTCCATCCTCTGATTATCTAACACATGTACCTAAGAAATTAATATGCTGTTAACTAATATTGATGCTGTAGAGCTTTTTGAATGCCAGAGCATATATGCACAAAGATTACTTGGGCATTGGAATGGGCTACCCAGAGAGGTGATGCAGTGTCCACTCTTGGAGGCTTTCTAAGTAAGTATTTAAAAAGCCTTGGACACTTGGGGATGCCTGCTTGCTCAGAAGGTTGTGCTAGAGACCTTCTGAAGTCCCTTCCAACCCGAATCATTCTGTGAATCTGTGGTGTTTCTGTAAATAGCAGTATCCCTGTCCTTATAACCAGTTATAGAAATAAGTGTGGGTTTTGCTCTTTTTCTGCAATGAGTCTTTCTACAAAATTGTTTTAAAATTGAGTTGAAAATGTAATTGTCCTTTCTTCTGTCTAGACTTTTATATTTTTATTAAGTACCTTATGTGTTTTTAAATTAAAATATCAATACAATTCTTGCCTTGAAATGTCTTGAATGTGTTTGAAACAGTTCATGAGTCAATCCAACAAAGAACTGTAGCTGTCCATGGGAATGTAAGGGAGAGTGGGGTAGATTTATTCCCATTGCCCTGCTTGGACTGGTTCCCCACTGAGCAGTGCACAACAAACCAGTCTTCTGCCAGATGCTTTCTGTTTTAGAGGTACGGCTGTAAAGGCCATGTGTGATAGGGCAAGGTCGTCAACTTGAGAAATTTGGCTGATGAAGTGCAGTAGAAGCTGTTATCCACTTAGAAGTGATTCATGAGAAGAGGAAATCCTAGAACTGAACTGACATGTTACAATATAAATAATTCTGAGCAGGTTATTGACTGGGCTGCTCTTGATTTGGGGTGGGAGTGGGGATAGCAATTCCAAATACTCGTGTTTGGCATTATTGGGGTACTTCTTTACGGGAAAACAATCTCTCTTGGTGCAGGCTACAGTTTTCTCACATTTGGAATAAATTAAGTAAATTTTGAAGTTTTATTAAGAAGTCAGAAAGCTAAGTGCTTGTGGTGGGTAACAGAATGGAAAAACACAAGTGTCTGATGCATGGATACAGAATCTGAAATGAGCATTTCTGTTTGTCCAAGAACAGCAGCCTATGCCAAAGTTAGGAATTAGAGTGCTTAAGAGCAAATTATTTTTGTATGACCTTCAGCAAATCAGTTATATCTGTGCCTCTCTTTCTTCACTTTTTTAAGGAGGAGCTGAATAGAAATAAAACACTCCTTTCTAGTTAAGTAAAATAAACTTAGTGCTGTACGTATATGAATGTTTTGATACTTTGCAGTGGGGTTTTTTATGAAGTGTGCAATAGAAATTTTTTGTTTTGAAAGTGATAATACTGTATTATTTTTGCTGACTATGTATAATTTATTTTAACATAAATAGGACATATCAGGATTTCAGATCTTGGATTAGCTGTGCAGATTCCAGAAGGTGAAACTGTCCGAGGACGAGTTGGGACTGTTGGTTACATGGGTATGTATCCTTTGCTAGTTACATTCTACCAGAAAATTTGCTTCTGTGAATATAAGAACTGTATTGGACCTGGATTAGTTACTAGACATGTTATGGGACGAAGAAAGGTTATAATATGCATTTGTAGATGTTAGTACTTGATGATAAGCCTACTGATAAACTTGAAAACTTAACTGAAAATTCTAGCTTTAGGCAGAACTTTCAGAAAATACCTGATTTTCTTCTGAGATTCAAAGAGACTTAGGGTCACAGGTAAACAGACAAATTACTGTGACAATACGTTTCTTTCCATGCTTTGGAAAACTTCATTCTCAGTTTGTTACTGGTTTTAGGCATTAAAGAAAGGAAGTTTTTGTCTTGGATATAATCAGAGTTCTCAGTGTAGAAATTAAAGTTTCTTCAAAGTACGGAGGAGTCACACTAACATGTCTGCACAGAGCTCAAAGAGTGTACCTGAGAGTTTTTCCAATACATAAGTAGTCAATTTAAAGTGAAATGTCATGGGTGTGTGTTTGTTTTTGTTTTGTAGCTCCAGAAGTGCTCAAAAATGAGAAGTATACATTCAGTCCAGATTGGTGGGGTCTTGGCTGTTTGATTTATGAAATGATTGAAGGACAGTCTCCATTTAGGAAGCATAAGGAAAGGGTTAAACGGGATGAGATTGACCGGAGAGTAAAGGAAGACCAGGAAACATACTCAGAGAAGTTTTCAGAGGAGGCAAAATCCATCTGCAGGATGGTGGGTGAAGAGACATAGAGGTTTGAAAATTAAATTTCTAATCCTTTTAAAGAGACCAACTACTTTATTTTAATATCTTGAAAATTTTTCAAAACTGGATTTCTTAAACCTTCCTTTAATTCACGTGAAAGTTTGTGATTTTTCATGAACTGTTCAGTTATCAAACTTCAAGAATTCAGAACTTTTGCCAAGATGAAGGAAAGCTGCATAAATCGATTATTCATCACATGAATGATATGGTCTAGTACTGCTTGGACCACTTGTAATTATAGATGGAGTACAATAGCATGCTCAACTTGGATACTGCATGGGAACAAGTGGCAGAGTAGTACACAAGTTTCTTCACCTGAAACAGTATCTACAAGACAATGGCTTCTTTTTTTTTTTTCTATCTTGCTTGTTCTTAAATTTATACAGAAAGCTTCACAAGTTTTCTGTACTAGTTTATGTGAGATATGTGCATTACTTAAGCCCATAGGAAAAAATATAAGTTTGTATTTCCTGAAAGGAAAGCCTACTGCAAAGTCTGTAGTGTAAAGTCTACGCAACGTGGCATCAATTAAAATATTTTCATGTAACTTTATGTATAATCTTCAAATGGCCTGCTTTTAATTACTGAAAATATATTTGTTCCCAGAATGTTGTTGTTTGGGTTTTCCAGTTAATTTTGATACATGATAAATTTACATAATAAGAGGCCAAGTAGCAAAATAAATGGATTGAAAGACATTGTATGTAGATTTTTTTTCCCAGTTGTGGGATTATATCATGGATCAGCTTTTTTTTCCATGCATTTGCAGTTACTTGCTAAAAATCCAGGGGAACGACTGGGTTGCACTGAAGGAGGAGCTGCTGTTGTAAAGCAACATCCTATTTTCAAGAACATCAACTTCAAGAGGCTGGAAGCTAACATGTTAGAACCTCCATTCTTGCCAGATGTAAGTAGGTGAGACAGATTTGATTAGTATCTAAAAAGGCAAGAACTGTCATAATTCTATGTCAGCAATCATATGAACTCCAGAGAAACCTTTAAAGTTAGGTACATTGGCAGGAGAATGCCATTGTGACTATTGATGACAACTAGTTGTTCTGTGGCATTTCATCTCAGATCACAAAACAATTTACACTAGTAGTATTTCTGTAGGGAGCTTTGTAGCTGATTTCTTAGCCCTTAAAAGTCCACTTCCATAGCTCAGATGCAGAACAAATGAGGAATAGCTTTGAAGAAAATACTCCAGAGATGAAAAGAAGGTGACAGAAGATGAGTGAATTATGACAACCATGGAGAGATCCAGACAAGTTATTTCTGGTTTTGATATTTCTTTTCTGTTACTTGCAGGATGGATGGAATTGCTCAGGTGCCTTATGAAGAGAGTCTTTTTATTTCTGTTTTATAGAATGGTGTAATTTGGTGATCAGCAATGAGAAATGTAAAATTGCAGACGTTTTGCTCCCTTTTGCTCATCTAGGCAAAATAAAACCAAATAGAAAGTCCCCAAATCCAAAACTTTAATGAAGCAATCTTGTATTGTACTGCAGCCACGTGCCGTTTACTGTAAAGATGTCCTGGACATTGAGCAGTTCTCAACAGTAAAAGGAGTGAACCTGGATACCACAGATGATGACTTCTATTCCAAATTTGTGACGGGTTGTGTCTCAATCCCTTGGCAAAATGAGGTAATGTACATTTCATAGAAGCTTATTTTCTTTAGCACAGCAGCATAGAATATTTAATAAAAGATATAATTACACTGATTTTTCTCTAAGAGAAGTAAAGAAGTTTCTGCTTTAGACTTCTCTGCTGAGAGGCTTCAGAAAAAAGTTTTTTTTGAAAACATAGACAACTTGCTAAAAACTGGGATCTATGGTAAATTTGCATAAACAAAGTCTGGCATCTTGTCATCATAGGCACAGTTTACAGAACAGTGTTAGTATCAGTAGGACCACCTTTTTCTTGTTCTTCTGTCACGTTATTCAGTATTGCTTGTCATAGGAGAGGAATGGAATGTTATTCCAAGTGTTCAAAAGCTAATAGGAGCAGTGCAAGCTGTTTGTGTACAGGCTGTGTATCAATAGAGTATCCAAGTGACAGTAATACAGAATTGCAGACTCACCTTTTTCAAGGTTTCAAAACAAACAGTTCAGTATCAGCTGAGTCAGACTTTCTCTTAAAAGTTTTCTCATGTGCCTAGTGAATGACTATTCTAGTGTTCTGCACAGATTACTAGAATTTTGCTGCTTCTTTGTGCAATTCAAATCCTCTTTACCATTTTAGCAAAGAGCACTCACTAACAATTACTTAAAATTGTAGTTCTTGTTATGAATGCCTTCCCCCCATTATAAGGTTTTCATGACTTTCTGAAATTACTATTGTCTTGAATTCTACTAGTGTAGCTTCTCTTCCACTATGATTACATTTTATTTAAAACTTGAACACAAAAGATGAGCAATTTCTGAACAATTTGGAGGAAAAAGTAAATTCCCTTTTGTTTTCCTTTTGCTTTTTTGCATTACATTAAGAAGGATATTTGAAAAGGTGTCATTTGACATAGAAAGTTTTCACTGAGAAACAGTGAACCTTGGAGAAAGAAATATTTCCTATAGTGTGTTGTAATTCTGAACTTCCAAATATGATCTAGTCATTGCAAAATGCACTGCAGCTTAATAACTAACCCTGCAGAGAGGGATAAAGTTGGAAGCAGTTGTGGAATTCTTGTGATGGCAATTTCTTTTCTTCAAGGAAGAACTGCAGATTTCATTGTACATTTGTGCTTATTTTTTCTTTTAATTCATGTTACTGAAGTTTCCATCAAATTTTTGCCTCTCAAGAATTTCTCTTGCCATTCCATAATTTACGTGATGTCACAGTTTACAACAAAAGCAGGCTGCATTTCTTCTTACTCCTCTTTATGCCCTCTCTCCCTCTACAAGGTACATTCATTTGGCTGCCTGCTGTTGTGACAGATGTGTACCGGTGGCACTTCCTGGTAAATGCCAGCTAGATGTGGGCATTAGCCACTCCCCTGCTTCTGAGCCTGCCTGTTGGTTACATTTTGGCACTCACTCTTCCTGCTGTCCTTTCTGAACCCAGCAACTGTGCTTTTATTTCTCCTGTTTCTGTGTACACAGACAAAGATCTTTTCAAAATCCCTTGCTTCTCTCCAAAGACCCATCTTCATTATATCTTTCTTTTCCTCCCATGTCATGTTTAATAATTAAGTTCAGTCCAGGGCATATAGGTATTACATTTTTTTGGCTGGACTGTTCTGAAATGAACAGAATACCTGAAAGGAAAATCAGTTTCTTGTTCTAAAAAATTCTCTTTATTGCATCATGAGCAGAAGAAAGGCAAGAATGCAAAAAAAAGCAAGGGAGCACCTGACATCTGAGTGATAGTGCTCTCATTGCTATTCTTTAGTTGGTTGAGTGCACAAGGAGAGTCAATGTCAGCTTTGTGCAGTGGTGTAGTTTGGCTGATGAATTTTTAAGTGTAGGAGTACCCATCCAGAGTAAATAGATAATACCTGAAACTTGTCTGAGAAGCTTTTATGGATATTTTGTTTATATTTCATATGTTTCAAAGATGATTGAAACGGGATGCTTTGAAGATATCAATGCATATGAAGCTGATGGTACCGTGTCACCAGACAGAGAGAAGTCTCCAAAACCAAAGAGAGGCTTCTTTCACAGACTTTTTAGCGGAGAGGTAAGGGCCTTTCTTTTCTTTCATAAGAAAATTAACTTCCATTCTTTTTTTTTTATTATATTAATCTGTGATAGGAAAACCAAGTTGTTCACTGAATACTGAAACTAATGACATCTGTTTTGTTATGGCTTTGCCCCTCCACTGCATTTCAGAAATTATGGCAATCCCTATAACTCCAGGAAGCTTTCCTACCTCAGCATTCTGTCTTCCTCTAGTTACCAAGAAAAAGGTAGTGGGTTCTGTTAAAAGCTGTGCTCTAGACCTTCCTTTGCTAAAGAGGTTAATTTGGGTCTTGCTTCTTATATATTTTACCACTTTTTAATGAAAACTGTGGCTATGTCTTCAGAGATAATTGAGGCCCTGTGTAAAAACTAGTAATAAATAAGTATATAAGCAAGAATAAGTATATATCCAATAAATAAGTAAATAAGTAGAAATGACCCCCAAATAAATGAGAAGCATCATGAAACAAATGTTTAAATATCTTAGCCAGTTTAATGCCTTTACCAAAACAACAACATAATATATCTTTACATAGCTGATAATGCATAGGCTTTTCTTACACACAGACTTCTACTCTTTAGTAGAAGAATTTCTTATTCAGAGAATTGAGTATTTGCCACCTAGAAGACACATCCTGTATTGTAATTGTCTACAGGATGTAAGAAATAGACTATTTGTAAAGGTTTGCAGCTGAAGATGTTATATACAATTCTGCTTGCTCAGTGTGCCTGCACTTAGAGAGGAATTATCTTGAGAAGCTTGAGTATATTCCAATAGTGAACATTTGGGTAGAAATTACTTTTGCTTTCAAGCAGAAATGGAATTTTGAAATTGCTAGGTGCATATCGTTAAGTAGCCACAGCAGGGCTGTGTATTAAAATTGCATGAAGAAATTTTTTGTCTTCAGCTGGCAATTCACCTTTCTAAAATGGTACAAGGCTAATGGAATGTATAATAGTACTGTCATTTTCAGTTCACCTTTTCAAATTCACTTTTCCCTCACTTTGAATAATGGAATAGAAGGGATGGTTGAGTATACCAATAATCTCACATAGCTAATATTAAGCCTTGTGTCTTACTGTAGTCTTTTCCAGCCAAAAATCAGCAGGATTCATACTGCCCCAAGATATGGTTCTATGTATTGAGAAAAAGTCCTAAAAAATGAATATTGTTTGAGAGTTTTCAGTTGGTTTTGAACTAATAGGGCTGCAGTTAATTGTCTTGTGAAATTAAAAGAAGGAAAGAACTTTAATTAAACTTTAATGACTTGAGATTTGGGGTTGAGATTGTGGATTCCTTTGAGTTTCCCAAAGCATTTAGTTAGGACAGAGTAAAATGTGCTGGAAAAAGACCCACTCCCCCCAGCCTTTCTGTGCCCCATAAAGCACACAAATAAACAATAGTATCAGTTCAGCAGCTGAGTTGTCTGTTTGTCTTCTCTTGCAGGTCTGCTTTAAATCTGATTGCAGTGATGATGAGCAGGAGTCCTCCAGACTTTAAATCATTTTATGCTCATAAGAAAGAACGAGCAAATGTTAAATGTTTTATATCTCTGTAGCAAATTGTATTATATATATTTTTTATCTGAGTTCAAGGATTTTTGTACATTTGTACTTCATTTGTTTTAAGATGTATATTTTCACTAAAGCTTAATTGTACAAAAAGCAATGAGTGCCATTTGAGTGAGTGTGTTTCTGTATGTATTTGATTTATCTTGATTATTTTTTTCCCAGTGGAATGAATCTAGAAATACTCAAAGGATTTTAAAGCACAGAGATAGTATCTATGGCATCACTGTAACTTGACTTTGTATGCTCCTGGTAAAACTCTTCTTGATCATTAGGATCTATATTAGCAGTTTTCTTAACTGTAAAATTGCTGTACTGATAAATTTAATAATTCTGGTGTTATCCAGCAGCATGGCAGTGCTATTACCTAATGTATCTCTCAAGCAACTTCTAAGAAAAAAAAAAGGAAATCAATGCACTCTGGCCAGCTATTAGGAATTGCTCTTTATTATCTGGCTCTGTAGAATCTCCTTCTGTATTTCTGTATAAAAAGAACTTTGAACATTTAGCTTAATCCTGTAACAAGCGGAAGTATCCTATTCTTCTCTTTTTTATCCATCTTATACACCCTCTCCACAGAGTTTCTTGGCACGACCCATGCAAGTAGACCTATGCCAAAATTTTATAACTATATTTTGAAAACTTTGTTGTTGTTACTGAAATTATTTCTTTTTACCTGTGGGGACATCGTTTTATTTTATTTTCTGTAAATGAAATTGGTTTTAACTCCATGTAGGATGTTATAGTTTTATAATGGGTTAAAAAACAAAGCATGGGCTCTTCTTACTAACATCCTCTCTGCTTATGTTGTAATATGCAATGTTCTAGGGTTGACAGCGATCACTGCCACTGGGGGAAGGGCAAGGTAGCATTAAGTATTGAATTTAATTATGTAAATATTTTTTTTCTTATAGCCTTTTAAAACAGAAACATTAAAACATGCCTTTAATGGTTGCTTAATACAGATGTGGAGCTGGTATTGAAGTTTGTTATGATTACCTGATGTTCATTAGTAAAACTGACAAAAGCTGCTTGAAAGCCAGGCAAATTTCCCTTCTTGTGGACTCATAGTAGGTCAGACCTTTCATTTTGTCAAGTTTCCAGTAAAACTATTAATCTGGGTATGAGAGTCAATTTAAAGAGCACATTTCATTAAGAGCTTCTTCTGTTTTCAAAATTGAGTTGGGTACTTGAAATACAATGGAATGCCCTTGGACTTGGAGACATGATTTTAGTTTCATATTTTATTCTGTATTCTGAAGATTTGTCTCAACTATGCATGTGGTTTTTTTCCTTTCAAATCTCTGGGGCGCCAACCAGACCACACATGTATTGTACACATAGAGCAACTGAATAGCCCTCCACCTCAAAAAGGTCTCTCTTGTGATCTGCAGACCCACTGGAAGAAACTTCAGCTGCTCCTGAGAAACTCACAAGATATATTTGATATTCAAGCCTATAATCAGGTTTTAATTCACAGTATTTGCTCGCTAAAGACAAATGTTTAAATGGATTGCAACTTGAGAAAATTGGAAAACCAGTGTGTTGCAGAACCCTACTGGGGCTCATCTGGTGTCTCTCTGAAATTGTTCCTCTTGACTACTGTGCCACAGAAATGAGGAATTAGACTATTTTCCTGTATTTTCAGCGCATTTTTCCTCCAGTCTAAAACAGCACACAAGACAGCAAAATGACTCTTTTAGGGAGTACAAAGGGAGAAATTGGCAGAGGGAGAGAGAGTTTGAATGAATTACTGGAAGATGGTCTGATGTAACAGTGAAGGGATGGGAGGCTTGACAGAAATATCTGAAGTAAGGGTGTTGGCTAGAACCATTGTGTGAGACAATGAGCTGGCAGTCTGACCTGACCCTCTTTATTTTGTACCACAGCAACAGAAGAACTCTAAAAAGATGGGAATGCAAAAATGGGGAAGTAACAAAAGTGTTTTATAAATACCTACGTGGTTGGAGAAGTCATCGTTTCTCTGATCAAGGGGTTTAAATTTTTAAGATCTTAGGCTTGCTGTTTTGAGGCAAAGGTGACTGTATAAACACCAGACATACAGGGTGGCAGTCTGGATTTAATGTCTGTGTAGAGTAACTAGAAGTTTGGGCAAGAATACCATGGACACAAGCTGAGTAATTTTTATTAAGAAAATACAGGAATTGGTTTTAACAAATTTAAAAAAAAAATCTGAAAGTCTGTTTGTCATGTATTTCAAGTTTTCTTTCTGTATTGGATGGAATCTTAACTTAAAAATAAAATCAACTTCTTTATTTTGGAATGTTGAGGCTTAACACATATTTTCCAGGAATCTGTGAAGAAAGAGGGCTAGATGAAGAGAAAAGGGAAGTTGTTCCTAAGAAGTGGTTATTCACATGTCCGCTTCTTTGGACGAAGGAACTCCTTGTAAAAAAGTGAGAATTAGTTTGTTTTTATGAAGTTTTTTCTGCAGTTCAGCATAGTCCTATTGAATTGTTTTTGAGTGAGTACATGTTTGCAGGATTACGATCTAAATTTCATTGGGTTTGGTGTTTGCTTTTTTTTTTTTTGGTTACTTGATTGGTTCTTCCCCAGTAGGCTCAAGATGGCATTATTCTACTATAAATTTGTCCCTTTTGTCTAGAAATACAAGCACATAATAACGACTAGATCTTATCTAATGTGAAACCCCTAAAAAATTAGAAAAAACAAGGAACCAGAAGGATCAGCATAACTCTCCTTACACGGTACATGGAGGGGAAGATGTTATGCTGTTTAATATAAGGTGACTAATATTGGTTAAATGTCTTTGCTGGAGTATTAGGAGTTTGGAGATGCATCTTGAAAGCAGGGAAAGGCTAAGGAGAGGGGAGAACACCTGAAAGCAAGATACCACAGTGCAATAAATTTAATATTAACTTAGCTCTTGACTTTTTTTAGGGCAAAACTGGGACAAAGAAGGGGGAAAGTAGCAGGTTGCGTTTACTGATTATGTAGCCTTTTACTTCCATGAAACTGTTTGGGGTGGGGGAAGCCAACATAACTTCTTGTAATTCAGCATGACTCCGTTCTCTAGACCCATATGTTAGAAGGCTGTAATAGCAGTGAGACAATCCAATGTCCTACTGGTGCAAGATTTGGAAAGACCTATGGAATTCCATGGAGTTATTTGCGTGAGATCAACCCCCCTTTTCTGTGGTGTGTGTTTCCGAGCATTTGTGTATGTAAATCCTCATGTCTGCTTGTGTGTACCTCATAAATCTCTCTATTTAGCTCAAAATTCAGAAACTGTGAAACAATGTACTAATGTCTTACTGGTTTAATTAATGCTTTTCAATGTTGTGACCAGCAGAATACAATCTCCATGCCTCAGGGTTGTTTTTTTCTATTAAAAAAGCTGTCAGCTTCCCCCTGCCCCCTGAGGTGTGTTCATAATAGAGATGGTGTTGTTTCTGGATTATAACAACAACAAAACAGTCTCAGCTGAAAAAATGAGCACTTAAAAATAATAGTAAGTAGGAAAAAACCTGTGGTATTTCTGTAACAAGAGTGTTATTGGCAAACCTTAGCCTTTAATAGCTGTTGTCTCTTTTTTTCCCCCAAATCATTCTTAAAACAGTAGTCCTGAATGTTTTTGAGTATGAAAGAGAATTATCTCTATATCAGAATAAAATCATCTAGTTTATAAATCAATGATAGAAGCTATTAAAACCAACTAACAATCCATTTTTAGAATGCACTTCAATTAGTTTTCAAACTACACTGATGTAAGAATTTTTTCATTGCCATTTCTACAAACAGAGAATAACTTGTTTACAAGTTACTAAAATAAGTCAACAAAAGTAATATTTTTCTATGGTTTACAGTTTAGCATATGAATTTAACATTGGAATTATCTTCATTTTAGTATAGATTTTCAGAAAACTCTTCTCTTTAGGAAGTGAAATTTGTATTATTGGAAAGTCATATTTACTTTGATTTGAATTACTCGCCTGGCTTATTTTGGTGATGATGATGTCTCTTCTGCTGAATGAACAATTCTTTTTTATTTCATAATTGTTCTTGTGGTGTAACTTAAGTTTTACACGAGATGTAGGTAACTTTTTTTTCATGATCCAGTTGTGTCCAAAACACCAGAATTCTTTCCAAGCATAGGAAGCTGACTGTTAAATGTGTTAGTTCCAGCATCTCCAAACCACTGACTGTTCTTGTGTGAGCTGTTTTCCTGGATGTTCTAGCATTGTAATTCCTGAAATAAAAGCAAAACACTGCCACATATCTCAACCACATGTATTACTGTCTAATGTGATTTATTTACCACATCTATCGTGGTAGCTGGGATAGAAAAAAAAAAAGGAAAATTGTAATTAAAAAAAAAATTTGCAATTTCTTGAAGCAGAGAATGCCTATTGCATACTGTAAGCTTTTTTTCCAATGGAAGATAGTTGAATCCAGGAAAAAGTGCCCTAGTTCTGTTGTACTGGCTCAATTGATACCTTATCTCATGGTCTGGATCTAGATTCCTGCATTAATTCTGTCTTTTCACATGGAAATTATCAGGGATGGGCTGTTTTTCATTACCACGTTGTAATTTTATAACATGAGTTGAAGGATAAAGCCCCCAAATGCTCTACAAAAGAGCTTCCAATTAAATGACCTTAACAACGATACAACTGTGCTGTGACATATTGCAGATTATCCGTGCATATGCCAAACCATACGGGCCAGCAGTCTCATGGAGTAGTACCAGTCACCTGCTGAATTGTTCATGGAAATGCAGAAATGCTGGCCAAAGTGGGACTTCCAGAGAGGGTGAAAAATACTCTTGACATGCTCATCCAACCTGTTCTTAAAAATATTAAATCAAGAGGTAATCTTAGAGGCAAGGTAAGAGCATGTTTCTTTTCTTTTTCTCCTGGAGGCTGAGATTAATTAATTGTCATCGCCCTAAATTTCAGAAAATCTTTTAGGTATGCACTGTTAATTGTAACTTCATTTTTCCTTGAGGTAACGCCAACTTTAGAAAAATGCTTGTTCTCTAATCCTGGTTTGCTTTTTCTTGCCCCTTGCCTGTTATACACCACTTTATTTTTGCCGCTGCGGATTTTTGTGGGGCAGATCAGTGACATGATACATGCAAAACCATGGATCAGTCAATTTGGACTGGGAGAACCTACTGATTAGGTACTCACCTAAGAAAAACCTGATACCCTGAGTTATCTTCCAGTTCTCTCGGCTCACAGTTAATGAGCCTCACAGTGCCGATAGAGCTCGGAAGGATAGGGAGAACAAAGAGCAGTGAGCTTGTGGGCAGGCACTGCCTCGGCGCTCCTGCCGGTGAGTCAGCAGCCTCTAGGGGACTGGCACACATTTGATCGAAAGCTTCAAAACAGGCTTGCAAGGGCTGACTTGGTTGGTGGCTTGTTTAATCTTTGATAAGAGTTTATGCTCTTTTTACTGTGCGTAAGTTTATTTCAAGGTGTGGAGTGGCACATGCACAGTGTGTGCAGCATTCCAACCCTGCTGTCAGCTTTTACCATGTATCATTTGCTAAATAAAAAATTCCTGATCATCCACATGTTCCAGAGAAATGTTTCTGCAAGGTTTATCTTAAAATAATCGGGAAAAATACTGGTTTTACCTTAAAAACCCACATTTTGTAGCACTTCTATAATGAAATAAGGTTTTGCTTTAAATTGAATTGCTTTCAGGACTAAGGATAGGTTTACTTTCAGAGGACTGTTTCAAATAGATTGTCTTTTATTAACATGCTAATAAAGTTAACTGGCAGAGCAGTGTTGCAGTGAGTATTTTGCAAGAATGTGATCTATGACTTCTGTTGGCATGAATATTCAGAGACATGAGCTTTGCTTCATTTGTTGATGTCTGCTATCAATAACCAAGTTGAATTACTGGAAATTTATTTTCTTAAAAGTTCCAAGAGCTGTTCTCCATTTTTATTGCTGGAACCAGTTTCATGTGTGTGAGGTAAGTTGAACTGCCAGCTCTTACCAGTTGTCATTTAAAGTATGCAAGTACACGTATTAAAATCAGTGGTTGTAACTGGAAACTTCACAATACTGTTGATTCTTTTCTAAGTGTTCAGTAATAGAATCACTGATTTAAATATTCTATACTGTCTCTCTTGTATCCTGTATGTTTAATATGTGCATGCAAGAAGTATCCTCTGATAAAGCAAGTCCACACTCAGGAGAGGAGCGCTGAAAGGCCAGCACGTACGCTGCCACGTCTTGCGCGTCCTGTCCCTGTACGAGTCTCTCTGCAGCCCGAAATAAAACTGGAGTGCCGGTAGCGCCTTTGGCCGGCACTTGTGCTGAGGGGGCTGTCACGTTACCTGCTGTGCACCGTGCCATGCGGGCACAGAGCAGAGGCTCTCGCCTTGCTGGGGCGGTCAGTGCGGTGCCGCTGCGAAGGCGGCTCCCGCGGGGCAGTGCCAAGGGCCCCCGGGGCCGGCTCCCCGCCCGGGGCGGTGCTGGCAGCTCCCGGCCCCGCCCGGAGCCGAGCGCGGCACTGCGGCCTCCCGACCACTGCNCCGCGAGAGCGCCGGCAGAGCGCCGGGAGCGAGCCCGGGGGCAGCGCCAGCGGAACAGCACTCGGACCCGCCAGGCGCCCGTGACAGGGCGGGTCGGAGCGCGGGCCGGTGCCGCCGGCGCGGGCGGAGCGGACATGGCCACCATGGAGAAGCTGACGAAGGCCTTCGAGTCGCTGCGCTCCTTCCAGCAGCAGCAGGGCCCCGCTGCCCTACCCGAGGAGCCGCTCCAGAGACCGTGAGTGACCCACGCCCGGGACTGGGGGGCTCCCGACGCGCGTGTCCGACGTGGGGCCCCGGCCGCCCCGGTTCTGGTTCCGCGGACAGCCCCGAGCCGGGCCCGGGCGCTGCCCTGTCCCTGGCAGGTGGCGGCTCCCGCAGACTTGTCGGGGTGTTGCTGTCGGTTCTCTGCAGAAGTTTAGACTTGGAGTAACTTTTGAGGCAAGTACGTTTGAAAACTCACTAGTGCGGGAAATGAATGGGAGGTACAGCAGTGCTGTGTGGGTTTCACAGGCTGGTTTTAGGAAGGAAAACCTTATTTTCAGCTAGTAGACTGCTGCGGAAAGGACAAAGACTCTTAAGCATAACTTGAATGATTTACTAGTTTCAGCATTTTCTGTTCTGATAACTCCTGAAGTGCTTTCTCTGAGACCTTGTTTTTCTGTGCTTGACGCTTTCTGCATGAGTATCTTTTCTCTGAATTCTCTCCTGCTGATTGTACAGCTTTCTTGAAATGAGGATTCAAGGCTGAGCAAGAGAAATTCCTTCCACTCTGTAATTCACTTTCCATATCTTTTAAGTGTTGATTATTGTTCAGTCGAATTTCTTCTTTCTTATCAGAACAGTGCCCTGAAAGCTCATGTTGAAGTTAAAAACAAGTTTTGGTGTTTATGAGTTGAAATTTTAAATAGAATCAAGTCTGAGCTCTGATGCTTTCAGAAGGAGTTGTTGTGGATATCTGTTTGTGACAAAGTTCATTTAAAATCTTGTGCTGTGACTTGCTGCACAGAGACCTAAGAGGACTGAGTTTAAATATTCCTAATACCTTTTTCGTTTCTTAGATGTAAGGGACAAATTCATTAGATCCATGAGATACTCAAGTTTCCCGTTGGGAGGCATTACTGGGGGACCAGGGCAAGGAGCTGTTCAGTACCACGGTGCTGCCCCTTGCGTTTGCATCCTCTAAAACCAGCTTTTATTGAGCAGGTGTGAAGGCAGTAAGGTTTTTATGGGATAAAGACATGAGTCACACTCTTGCTTTTCCTCCTGCTGTTGGGGAGATGGGAGAAGCAGAAGGGTTGAAGAGCAGGTAACTTCTAACTTGGCAGTTTCCTACGGCATTGGCAGAGGAAGCAGAGTAGTGGCACTGGGCTCTTGGCCACCTGCTCCCCCTGCACATTCTGATATGGTTGCCAACTAAATTATCATGGTCGGTGCTGTATCTCTTTGGAGAGTGTTGTCTCAAACAATCACAATGCATTTTCACACTTTTGATGCTTAGTAGGTGAAAAAACTCATCTTCTTCATGAGCTAGTTGTTTATAGGTGCCTTACTGGTCTGCAGGGACTAATTGCTCTGTTTTGTGCATTTTTTGGTGCTAGTACTTTGTGTGACATGGATGACCATCTATTTCCAGTCTTTCCTATGTGCAGTTGAAAAATTCTGTCTTGAAAGTTACTTGTGAGAAAGATGATGGTATTTCAAGAGAAAATCCTGGAAATTATTTGTGACGCTTGCTGAAGGATATTATGCTTGGTTTGATGGTCTGCATTTAGGCATATTCTACTGTAAACATTAAAAAATTAGTGTTGTAGTTGTCCTTGTTGACTTTGCTCTGTGTTTAAAAATAGGCTGTTTTCAGAAAGCTGATGGGACTGTATGCCCCCAGGAACTGCACAAATTCAGTGACAGCACTAAGCCTCATAAAAGCCAGTGAAAAGCTGTTGTGGCAGCCTTTGCTGAGGCTTCCCAAACTTTCAGTGAAATAGCAGGTGACATCTTGAATGTAATTCACAATACTCTGCATTTATTTTTTCATGTTTGTAATAGACTGGAAAGGGACGTTGTTTGGGTAGAAGTGTTCATCTTTGTTGTGCTTCTATGTAAGTAACACTTAAATATCTTGTAGTTTTGTGTGGTAAGTTTCTGTCAGCCTACTGAGGACTGTCTCCTGTTTTAAGATCAGAGAGATTGGGGCAGAGAAGAATTAATTGTTTACCCAGCAGGTATCTGTATCTTTCTTCACTTTATTGTAAGACAATGACTCCAGAACTTTTGATAATACAGATATCCTGTCTTTTTTGATTAAAATAGTAATCAAATCCAAGCTTTTACCAAGAAGGTAAGAGCTTTTTCTGTTTCAAGAGATTTTAATCAGCAATAATGTGTTATGCTTGTACTATGCTTTACAGTCAGATGGCAGTCTTTCGTCCCCTCTCTCTTATCTCTAATAATAATAAACCACCCTTGTTGGGTTTTTTTCCCCTTCTATATAAATGTAACTTGAGCTCTGTCATATTGCTTCTATACGCTTCTGTTTAGGCAACTAATTTTCTTCCTTATATATTTTTAGCTTTTTCAGACTCTTAAATTTTGCTTGAAATTGGATGTTTTGTTTTGGATCACAAAGCTCCCACTAACTTAAAATTTTACTAGTATGTTGTAAAAATTTAGTGTTTGATTTGTGAATTCAAAAATGGGTTCTTTACCTTTTGTCTTGTCAATTTATTCTAATAGTCACTTATTGTAATTGTTTTTAATTTTTTTTTTTACATTTGATTCTAACTATTACCTTTACAGCAAGAGGTACAGCAAAAGCCCAAGTACTCTCCAGCAATATGCTTTTTTCTGTACTCTTCAATTTTTCTGGGTCTTTTATGTTTGACTGAAGAGAGATTGGCTTGACTGCTTGTCACTGGTGGTTTCTTGACGATTTTTTGGCATTATCATGTCTAGTAGACCAGTTCTAGTTAATTTGACAATCCACCACTGCCTGCATTACTACATCTTGTTTCCAGTGTCCCCCATACTTGGAATGAGTTTATTTCTTGATCCAGTCATATTTCTGTTTGTTATTAAAAGAATAATTTTTAGTTTCCTGTTATTTTTCTCAAGATTAATGTCAAGCCATTTGGTTTGGCCCTTTTTCTTATCAGTGGCTCAGCTTTAGAACTTCTTTACTCTTCACATATTCTTAATTTCAAGGTCTAATAAAAATTAGCATTGGTGAGCTGCATCTCCTTGTAGTCAGCTCATCAGGACTCAGAGGGCAAAATTATCTGGGCTTGCTGGTTTTCTTACATTGTTTAGTAATCTTCCTGGTCTGTAGAAGTATGCAGGAGATTAAACTCCTTTGTGTGTGAGATGGAGCTTTGTCGTTGATAACTGCTGCTTCCAGTATCTCCTGCCTTCTGTTACTCATCAGATATGTGTGATTGATTCATAAAATGTGTGATGCTGTTGTTGCCCCCCTGGGTATGCTCCTCAGCAGTTTGCCTGTGGACTTCATGATACTTCTGAATAGAGCTTTGTTTGGTTTTTTAAACAAAAAAAAATCATGTGTTTTCTCTCTGGATACTGTTCTGTTACCCTTCTCCCTCTGTAGGCACAGAAAATGTGTGCATGTACATAATGTACATTGTTTTCCTTCCACCTTTAATTTCTTTAAATTATTTTTTTGGAAGTTATATTTTCTCTAGCCAGGCCTTTTTAAATTTTGAAGTTACTTATTTCAGCAAGGTGTAGATTATATATTAGTTGAGCTTTCTGTTTACAGAAATTTGCCAAGAGATTGATCTCTACTAGTCTGAGCAGTATTGAACACCACTGCCTGCCTTGCTCAGGGCTATGTTATGTGTAGATAATAAAGAACTTTATTCTGAAAGTAGCCTTTGTCAGCAGTATTTTTAATGTGTCTTGTGAGCTGAAATAGTGAGCTTATGGGCAAGTTCAGATGTGCCTGTTCTATTTTTGGGTTGAATGTGGACTGAAAATGGTGCTCATAAGAGATAGGGAACACTGGGTAACATTATCATGAAAGTTGAAATGATTTAATCATTTTCTGAGGTGCCTGCTCACATCGATGGTGCTGACATTGCAAAATCAGTTGGACATCTTGGGCAGTATTTGGTGTTTTGTTAGAGATGATCTGAAATGCTGCTAAAGACTCTGGCACTTTTTCAAGATGGAGAGAAAGACATTGTGTATCTTGAACAAATTCAGATTGTCTGCTCATATTCTGCCGGTGTCTTAAGTCCAAGAAGAGATCCTCTTTGCTATTCAGCTTGCCTAAATAAAATGGTGCCAAACTGTAACAGAAAAAACGGCTTTGTTCAAAGCTATTCCTTAAACTTCTAAAAGTAGAAAGTATTTCTGGAGTGAGATGACAGGATCTTTGTGAGGACAAACTGAAATCTTGGGAACACAGACTTTTGAACCCCTCACCTCCAGCCTGATGGAAGAAAAAGGACAGGGATACTGGCAAAGAATGACTTTTTTCCAAAACTATTATTTGAGCTGAAGTTCCTAAATAATGTAGTGTAGTTCTTTAAAAATACTTGTCTAACACTGTATTTTGAGTTAGCTGAATTTAATGTGCTTATTGGCTACTTGCTATTGGCCCTGAATGTTGTGCTACTGTTGTTAATGTAACTCGAGGCTGTTCACATTGTTTTCCAACTTCTAGTGAACTAGAAGCGAACACTGTTTTGCTGTTTTATGATTTTTGCTGTTTTTTGCTGAGACAGAAAATTAAATACTAAAAATGATCAATTTTCACTTGGAAAACAAAAGGGAAGATTCTCTGAATGTGAGTGAAGAAGCTGGTAATTCCTTATTGTGAAAGAGACTCAGGAGAGATACCTTTGGGTGTGTGGTTTTGCTCTGCTATTGCTACTGGCTGATAATTTAAAAGTAACATCTGCTTTCCTAGAAGTGATTCTGTGTCAGTAAAGTTAGGAGTAGGAGAGACTGCACACCGAAATAAAATTTCACAGTCATAGTTGGGAGTCTGTCTCAGTCTCTTTTTTCAGTTCCTTTTTTGGGGGTGGAGCAGGGAAGAGCTGCTATTCCAAGAGCTTGTATCATGTTGAAGTGAATGTTAAACACATTTTGCAAAGTAGAAGCTTTTCGTATTGTGCTCTGCATCGTTTGTAGGTACACAGTCTTTGTTTCTGTGCATTTTATTCTCTTTGTAGTACACTTAGCTTGGCCTTTCCTGGGCTATACCAAGTGTTATTGTAGGGATGGTATTCTCAATGGGCAGAGACTGTGCCTAGGACTTTGCTGTTTTTGTAATTACCTTTAGAGGAATGTAGTGTATGATGGCATTGCTTTGTCATCCTTTGCAGTTCAGATGCAAAATGGTCCATTTAATAGAACTCGAAGTTTCAAGATGTTGGCAGACAGAAAAAGTCTAAGGTGATATTATGTGGGAGGAGAGTCTTTTTAGAAGAGGTGTTTTTTGTTCTCATGGCTTATTTTCCCCAACCTTTTTCTTCGTATCAGTTTCTTTTATTTTTGCTTTGTTCTAGGACTGCCTAATTTTTTCCATCCTTTCCCTTTACTCTTCATTCTTCAGTTTTCCTTCCCAAGTATTTTCTCAGTGAAAGTTACAGAAAGAATGGGATATTCCCTGTTACATGATTCATTCTTCATTCTTTTTCTAAGTTGGTATTTCTCCTTGGCTTGTGTGCCTGTGTGCTCTCAGCAGCAGTTGGCAGATGAAGTCCTGTGTCTATAGGTAGTTGCTGTACAGCTGTTTATGGAGTGACTAGAAAGTGCATCTTCTTCTTGGATAATGATTAGACTCTACTTTAGCAAGAGTGTTTGAATGGTCACTTTCGAACTCATTATCATTGTGTTCTTCCTTTAGAAAGAAAGAACTTTCAGCTACCAAGAAAGATCGAGTGAATCATTGTCTAACAATATGCGAAAACATAGTTGCTCAGTCGCTAAGGTAAGGCACTGTCTTTAATTTATTAATTATTTATTAATGTCTTTAATTTATTAGGATGAATAACAACTTTAGAGTGTTAGCTGTTGGGAGGATTCCTTATAATTGCTCGTTTTAAGTGCTGAACTTCTATTTAAAACTGAAATGGCATGAGGGTTTTTTTTAACCAACTCAAAATCTAAGGACTTTTGTTTACCTGTTGGTGGAGTGGGCACTTCCCTTCTACTGCAGACAGAGAAACTTAGGCACAGAGGTCAAATACCTTACCAGGTTATGTAGGAAAGAGTAGGGAAATGATCTCCCAGCTGCTAATGAAGTGCTTTAATACACTGAATGTCTTCTCCTCTTGTATATGTGTGTATAATATATATGTAGTTGGATTATAAAACCCTTTGAGATACATCATTGGTGTTTCATTTTTGTAGTGCACGTTGTAATTTTCTAATGTTTGTTTATTTAGAAATTCTCCAGAATTTCAGAAACTGCTGGGAATTGCTATGGAACTCTTTCTCCTCTGCAGTGAGGATGCAGAATCTGATGTCCGGATGGTTGCAGATGAATGCCTTAATAAAGTTATTAAAGTAAGAGCTTTTACTATCAGATTTTGTCTCTTCTTGATGCACTGTCCTGTCTGAATTCACACTGATGTTCTTTTAGCTGCCTTTCTTACTGTTCATAATATCTTAAAATGTAAGAGGCTAAGTAAGCTTCTTTACTAAATTCTGTATGTGCTCTTTCTCTCTTAGGAAGAGCTTTTTATGCCCAGATCAACGTATTTAACTGTAACTTGTCTTATGTAGTTCATTGTTCTGACCTATTCTTGTCTTCAGTTGTTCATTAACTTTGTTCTCTTCAAGTTAACCAAAACAGGAATGTAGGCTTTTCTGAAATCACCTTCTTGAGTGGGAGGAATACTCCTATTATTGTTCTGTAAACATAAAGACACTTAGCATGAGGAAAGGTAAAAATAGTGTTTAAAAACTGATTGAAAGGTAGTGTGATTTGCTGAGACTTGGTGGAGGAGATTTCAGGCAGTAGTTAGAATAAATATGGTGTTCTGGAGATTGTTTATTCCCATACTGTGATCCAGAATGAAGAGCTTGTTGGAGAACAGCAGGTGGGCATTCATAGGAGGTCACGCAAGGTCTAAATCTTGATGCAAAATATCTTAAAATGAACCTTTTCAGTAATTTGTGGAAGCTGCTGGTTCCAGAACAGGCTTTTCTTCACTTCCTTTTTTTTGTGTTTGGTTTTTTTCTGAAATACTTGAACTTGAAGACACTGTTATATACCTGCATAAATAATCTAGTTGATACGAAGTTTAAGTGCTTTAGAAACATGCAAATAATAATTTTCTTTCACATGAAGGGGTGTGTAGAAGCAAGCAAACTACACATTGATATCTGAATGAATTAAGTTTTGGGGATTGAGCTTGTGGCTGAAAGTTGTATGGAGAAAGCTTACAGATTGTGTAGTGCGTTCCATAATGATAGGGAATGAGGAAGTGCGAGTTCCTTGCGTTTTTTTTTTGCCCAATAGCACTTTGCTCTTTTCACTTTTATTTAATGATTTTCTGTTTGAGGGAGAGCACTCTATGAAATACATACATTATTATTTCACTCAATTTGCTTTAAAAGCTGTTCTGAAACAGTTTTAAAAAACGTGAGCTTATTTCCTACTTTCCATGAAGCACTTATGTAGGCTTGGTATAAAATTTACCTCATAAATTCTCTAATCTGTTTAATATTGTTGCTCGCTGGCATGTTTCAGGGTAACTTGAAAAACCCTTTTTTTTCCAAAATGTTTGTGTGGTATTTTGTTTTGTTTTCAAGCTTAAAGTACTTTTAAATGATGGAGTCTTCTGTCAGTCATTAAGCTTGCCAGTTGGTCACAGCCCTGCAATGGTTAACAGTTGTGATATTCCACACACATGGATGTATCAGACTGTTATGGAAGCTGGTTGTGCTTTGTATTCTGTTTCTGTGTTTTATGTTGTGTGGGAGCAATTTAGCAACTTAGGCAGACAGTTGTGTATAAATGCAGAGACAAAAAGATGTGCAGTTTTATTTTTGGTTGTGGAAGTACCAGTGATGCTTGTGGTAAGTAGAACAGACGTGTTGGTCCCCTAAGCTTTCATTTTGTTAAAGTTCAACCTTTTTTAGTATCTTGGGCATATTTAGAGGCTAATTCTTTTGCTAGTGATGCTTTATAGCTTCTCTTGAAATAAAAGACTATAGATGTAAGCATTACTTGTGTAACTGTGTGTCTGTCTGGAGTTTATGCTCATTACTATAACTAGAAAACTAATACTGCTGTGCAGACAAGGTTGAGCATATAACTTTAGATATCTAAATAACTCTGTAAGTCATCTTTAAGTATCACTACACTTACCTGTCAGAACCTCATAGACAACATAAATGGCTCAAGATTTAAATAACCTTGGGGATACCGTTAAAAGAAAAAATACCAAGTTGGGACTTCCCGGTTTCTGTGGGTAAGGTCAAGCTGTCTTTTCTCTGAAGCTGATGCACGATGTTGTAGTATTCTCTGTGCTAATGATACTGGTGGGACTGTTCACACAGATTGCAGTACAGTTGGTCTCAGTAATTGGAATTTATTATTGTAGTAATTTAGAGCTGACTATGCTTTTTTTCCAATCGGGATGACATTATAGATTCTAACCTGCTAAAAATATAGCTATACACTAACAAAAATAGTTCCTCCAGCTGGGTGTGTTGTAAGGACAGTTTAGCCTTGAAGCCAAATAGTAGCTGGTGCCTTTTTGTGTTGCTTGATATCCTTATATATAGGGGCAGTGAACTTCTCATAAAAACTAAGTTTTGCGAAGTAAATCCTACCTGCTGTCATCCAGGCACCTGCAGTCTATTGTTGGGGTGCTTATGTTAATATGAAGATACAACCCAGGTAAGATTTTTGTGGGGAAGGCAATGCCATTGTATTGTAACAGCTGGTGTAATTGGGGGAGTGGAGTTTTGGAGCATACAGTTTTAGGCTGGGGAAATTGTGCTCTGGAGGAGCCACAGGCACTGCACTGACTGTGCTTAAGCAGCTGTGGCTTCTAGCTCAGCATGTGCCGTCAGATTTTGTCGGCATCTTGAGTAATCCTGTGAAGATGTGAGTTTAATGATTGGTGGTCAGGAAGACAGAAAATTGGAAATTAATAAATTATTGGGCGAGGAATAAAAAATTAAATACTAAAACAATATAGCACTGTATGAATCCACAACATAGGCACTTTCCCATTGTATGAAGGTCTCATCTCATTGGAGGAAAAGCTGGTGGAAATGTTTATAAATTGTAGTACACATCAGAGAAAAAAGTGGAGGAGGAAGGATAACCATATATATACAAATTATTCTGCTTCAGGTTTGAACTACAGTGCATGCTCTGTCACTGTATGCTTGATTGGATCCTGGGATGTGACACTTGTGGTATGCAGAACTCCTTGTAGTGTGTGTACTAACCGGATGCAGAAAATAGGCTGATTCATGAAACAAAGGGTTTTCAGGGGCTGTTAAAGGTAATGGTACAAATACAGCTTCAGTTCGAGAAGTAGTAAGAGCCTATTTGACAGTGGGGGAGTATAGCAGGGAATGCCTTTTGCTGCTTGTGAATACTATTCTTGTGTTTTAATATTCATGAGTACCTGTTCCTGGTGATTGCCAGAAAGCACAATAGGTTGGCTCTGCTTGTAGTCTGGTCCCATATGGCCTTTTGCAGGTACAGTGGGTAAAACAGTCAGTATTAACTGCAAATAACTGTTAGAGTTTGTGGAGTTTGTCCACATTTGTGTGAAGGATAAAGGTATCTCTTCTCAGTATTTATCACTTTCTCAGTTATACATCAAATATAGGGACCACTAGATAGTTCTGTGCCTTGTTTGAAGCTGTTTTACTGCAAGCGTAATGTTCCTGTAAAGCGCCTTCCCTCTGACACAGTATGTTCTCAATGCATTTTACTGCAGGCTTTGATGGATTCCAATCTTCCCAGGTTACAGTTAGAACTGTATAAAGAGATTAAAAAGGTGAGTGGTTTTTCTTTCAGGTCATTTTGAAATGTGGTATTTTGTGTATGTTCTATTATATTGGAATGTAACATTAGTGTAAGTTAATAGTTTGTCTTTTAAGATCAAGGTCAAAACTTCATTTTAGAAGGATTTGTGACTGTTTTAATGTATTATTCTACTGAATTCCTTACTGTTGCCCCCATTGTTTAGATTTAACCACTCCTGAAAGCTTATCTAGCAGAAAATGTGTGAGCATTTGGTTTGAAAAGCAGTTTGAGTTAACCTTAGTGACTCCCCACCCAAAGGAATAAGGCATGTTCATGATGATTGCTTCACTGACTAAGCTGGAAAGAATAACTTGAACCAAAAGGGTGGTGAAAAGTAGATGGAGGACAGTGACATTCTTAATTGACACAACCTCATGGAGGATTAAGGCTTGAAGTAATCTGCTACAACTACTTTATGAATGTGTTATATGTACTTACAGCTTCTTACAGAGGCGTAGGGAAAAATAGTGAAGCATCTTTCTAGGCACCAAAAGACATAATTTAATTATGTCCACAGGAAGCAATTTAGTGATAGCCTTTTTGGAGTTTGTGACTGCAGAAGAGAAATGCTGTGTTTAGGACAGTATCCCTGAAACTGTGTCTCTTGTATCTGTAAACACAGACAGAAAATATAGGTGTTATTTGTCAGACAGTAATGATACTGTTTTTTGGGGGGGAATAATAGAACTCTAGAAGATAAGTAATGAAATCAATGCACATAGCTTTTCTTCTGTTAGATGTAGGGCCACGTATGGATATCTTACTGTATTGCTGTACCTTAATGTCATGCAATATTTTTGAGGGTGTGGAAATGGACATCTACCTAATTAACAGCATATAAATTGCTCTGAAGTTTCTGCACATTGTGACCAAGTGTAGGGGGAAATATTTTGTTCAGTTGGCGTGTGCTTCTTGAAAGGTGCTCTTGGATTTGTGACAGGTGAGAGAGAGGTAGCATGTACAACACGGGCACCCAGCAGACTGAATTTTGTTTGTGCATCAGGATCACTTCAGAAGCCATGCCAGAATCTGTTGTTTGGCTGTGAGCCTGAGAAATGAATGTTTTGTAATTCAGATGCAAGTGTTTTTTACTTGTCATACTAACAAGGCCACAAGCCTTTGATGTAATAGCTAAAGAAAGTAATAAAGAAATGACACTTTTTAGACATCTCAGCTTTGTCTTCAGGGGAGTCAGTTTGAGAAGCATTCTGGTTGGGTTTGAACTACATTAGGTAGACACCCTCTTAGGCATCTATTGACTTCCATAGTTTTCTATATTTCCAGCAATACTAAGGAATTGTACTGTATCCCTAGATGCTAATGTAAGGGCATTCTGGTTCAAGTCAGAAGTTGTCAGTCCGGGCAAATAGATACTAAACTTCAGCAGTCAAGCCGTTATGAAGTGCTACAGATCAATATGTTGATTTTTCCTTTGGTGCACTTAGAAGCTGAATGTTGTTTATTTGCATATCTTCACTGCTGTCAATTTTATGCTGTATTTATATCTCTGCAAGCGTTCCAGTGATTTTTAGACTCTCATATCATCAGTGTTTCTTTGTTGGCTGATGCCTTTCTCTGTGGTATTTTAAGCAGATTTCAGCAGAGCAGAGATCTCAGACATTTCTTTTGTGGTGTTCCTTATTATTCATTTTGGTTTACTCAGAAAATTCCTAATACCAGCTAGAAAAATGAAGGTAGTCATGGAACTGACTTGACTTCCTTTTGGCTAAAGGAAATTTATGATTTCCAGACACCTTATATTTTTATCTGTTTAAGTAAAATGTACACTATTGTATACATATTGTATATTATAGGCAGTTTTTTGTAGGAAATGGTTTTGCATGATGAAATGTGATAGTTATATACTCTGTCTAGAATGGTGCTTCAAGAAGTCTACGTGCTGCACTCTGGAGATTTGCTGAGCTTGCCCATCTAGTTCGGCCTCAAAAGTGCAGGTAAACACATCCTAATAATGGACTTTCCAGGGAACCTTTAAAGAAATACAGATGTTAACAAAATGTTACTGTTCGGAATTTTTAAATAAGTAATTATTAGGCTGGAGGAATTGCTATCACCTTATTCTCTCTGAAGTAGCTTTATTTCATCAGTGTGTTTTTTTAATAGAGTTTTAGTTCTATGCTATACGTTACTGTAAAGGGGAAAAACTTATGAAGATAGTGACTTGTATTTTTTAAGTTTATTCTTCTCTTGCGTTCAGAAGATTCTTCTTTTTTTCCTATGTTCTTTATGGCTAACAGGTACATTTTTGTATGATGTAGTAATACCACAGAACCTGAGTATGAATTAAAAATACTTAGAAGGGTACAGTTGTTCTGATCTCAAATTAGTTTTTCTCCTGTGCCATACTTAGGCCATACTTGGTGAACCTTCTGCCCTGTCTAACACGGATAAGTAAGAGACCCGAAGAATCGGTACAAGAGACGCTGGCTGCGGCAATACCCAAAATCATGGCAGCCTTTGGCAATTTTGCAAATGACAATGAGATTAAGGTACCTTTCTTTACCCTATTAGTGCTCCCTGTTATATCCCAAAGCATGGTGAGCTATCAGCATTATCAGTCAGATGGTATAGAAAGCAGAGTTACAGCTGCGTGTCTGAATTAAGGTAGAAGCTGTCCTTGCTTGATGCACTTGAAGTAATGCTTTGAATAAATGAAAAATACATTTGCTGGCTTCTTAGTTCACTTCTGATAAAAAGTTAAGTAAAGCATCTTTGTTTTTAGGTTTTGTTGAAGGCTTTCATAGCTAATCTTAAATCCAGTTCCCCCACTATCCGTCGAACAGCAGCAGGATCAGCAGTAAGCATCTGTCAACATTCACGAAGAACACAGTATTTTTATGCCTGGTTATTGAATGTACTTTTAGGTAAGATTGAGGGCAAAAAATTTAATTTGCTTTATGTGTAAGTAACATTACATTTTTTTCCATTAAGAATATGTATCACTTTGCATATGTGAAAGGTTTTCAGGTAAAGGAAGGATATTAAGACTACCAGTTACACTGCCGATACTTTCTCTATTTGGTGTTAACTTAGAGGAAGATACTCCTAAAACTATTTGTCTCACTCTCTGTGCTGCAATGCTAGTAAGTAATATTTAAAAGAAGTAGCTAAGGCTTAGGAAGCAGGTAGCTTGTTGGAAAATGAGGAGGTTCAAGGATTCTGGAAGAACTTGGACGGCATTAGGAATCTGAAGACTTCCATGGTCCATCAGCTTGGTTGCTAGTGCAGCAGGTCTGAGGTGGAGGGTACCAGGCTGTGCTCTGGGTCATGATCACATACCCTGTAACCTTTCTTAGAAGGAGCACCACATAGATTCTGTTTTAACTTAGAGCAGAAATGGAGGGGTTTTCTAATTTAAAAGCACACAACTTTGTGTCAGGTATTGCTTCCATATTTCTTCAGCTGGGAAGTTTGCATGGTCTTTGGGTTGTTTTGCAAGTCGAGATGAGAAGCTTCTCTGGATTTCAGTGGAAACTTGCCTCAGTTTTGTTATTGACAAAGGGTTCTTTACTATGTAGACTCTATTGCAAAAGGAGAGATAAGGAAGACCAGCAGATACATAAGGTGTTACCATGTTAGCATTGCTGCTTTCAAGGAGTGTGAAAAACTCAAATGCCACATTGTGACTTTCCTCCCTCTAAAGTGATGTGTGATAATGTCCTTGGCAATGATGCAGAATTCAAACAGAAGCACTCATAGGAACTCCATGAGTTGATTCTGATTTTTCTTTCCCCTCCCTGGATAGAAGGTTGTGTTTTCTTCCATAACTTATATTTGTTCGTAATATGCTTTGGGGTTGATTGTGATTAGCAGGTAGGTATATGGAACAAGGTTCCCAAAACAGGGGCAAAGTGCAAATATCTTCTATTAGGATAGCAATGCTTCTGTGAGCAAGGGAGTTACATTTGGGTGTAAGCTGTCAAGTGGAGAGAGGAGTCAGGTGATAGGAACAAAAGAGTCCAGATCACTTGGTGAAAGCATCAGCAATTACAAAAAAAAAAAAAAGAAATTTCTTTGTGTTTTTATGGAGTAAAAAGAGGTAGGAAACAGGGAAGGTGAGACAAGGTCCTCTGATCATTCTCCCACGTTGCTTAATTGTCAGGAATATAAAATGCATATTTTCAAATGTTTCTACATTTGGAAAGCACTCTTAAGTTGCTGCTAGGTTTTGGTTATTCTGTTTTGTTGTTGTTTTTTTTTATTTAAAGAAGCTATTATATAGACTACATGAAATGACATTTGAAGTGTAGTGTTGAAACTAACCACTGTCAGTAAGTTATTTGGTCACTTCATTTCTCCCCTCAGGCTTGTTGGTTCCTGTAGAAGATGATCGTCCTACTCTTTTAATTCTGGGTGTTTTACTTACACTAAGGTATCTCATACCTTTATTGCAACAACAAGTAAAAGATACCAGCCTGAAAGGCAGTTTTGGTGTAACAAGGAAAGAAACAGAGATTTCACCTTCACCCGAACAACTTATACAGGTAAAATATGGATAATAACCCTTACCTGAATAGTAGTAGTTGGGAGGAAAAGAAATAAATCTTGATCAAGCATTAGTCTGATACTGAAGATTCTGAATTCTCAAATTCTTGTTTATCTTGATAAATGATAGTTGGTCCAGTGACTGGAATTATTGATAAGTAATGACCGGAAATCCCAGAAAAATGAATCAGCAGTACTTGTTAGATGTGCCCAAAGGAGCAAAAAACTTCCTATGGTGCCTTTGATGTGATCCTTCCTTCTATAACAATAAAGAGAAACAGCAGACTTCTACCAAAAAGATAGTTAAGTGGCTACAATTGATTGACATTTTCCCCTTGGAAGAATGTGGTGAAGATCAGATATATCAAGCGTCAGTTATTTTTAATTCATTGCTGAAATTTGATGTTGTATAGGATAAGACATGTAATATGTTCTGTCTTCATAGAGACTTATTCCAGTACCCTGCTGGCTTTCAGGTTTATGAACTGACTCTGCACTACACCCAGCATCAGGACCATAATGTTGTGACTGGAGCTTTAGAATTGCTCCAGCAGCTCTTTAGAACACCCCCTCCTGAACTGCTCCATGCCCTGACCGCCTGCGGGGGCATTGCTCAGGTCAGTGTATCCAAAGATGAACCTGCCAGCAGGAGCCGCAGTGGGAGCATAGTGGAACTTATAGGTAAGCTCTGTTTTTGGTAGTTTGAGTAGAAGGAAATGAACATACATCATCAACTCTAGTTCTCAGTGTTAGCCAAAAGCATGAAGGTTAAAATGAAATGTGTGAAGCTCTGCATAGCATTCTGTTTTCCCCAAGTACAGTAGAAGTTCTTTCCCTCCTTCCTTTAAGTGAATATACATTAAGTGATTAATGAAAAACTTCAGAGGTTTTTTTTACAGTTTGTGTTGATTTTTTTTTTTTTTTGGTTACACAAAGCAAGTTAAATAAGGCGACTTTTTTTCACCCACAAAATTAATGTTGTTCTTACCAATCATCTGACAGCTGTGATTCATAAAAGCTGATCTAATCAGAATTTATATTAACTGAGAGCTCCTTGCTGAATACCAAAACCAGCATGAAATTAAAGCATGACTTAAGCTTATCCTTAACTGTTAAAATCAGCTATCAGCTTTCTTCTTGTGGAGTGCATGTTCTTAAAATTCTCTTAACTGCTACTCACCTGTTTCAAAAGAATCAGTCTCTGATTGGATTTTTGTAAGGATTCTGTATTGAACTAACAGATCAGTCAATATTGCAGCTTTTGGAAGGTAAATTATTAGTTCGGAGCAATCATAGGGAAATTTAGAACATGTTTTTGGAAGCAAACTTTGCACAAGTGGCATAGAATATTAAAAGTAATTTGGTGGCGAATGCTCAAAAAACCTTGGACTTCAAAAGCAACAAGTTTGCTGTTTCTTCCTGGCTTTGGTTTTTGTTTAATTTTTTTTTTTTGTTTGTTTGTTTCCCATTCATGGCTATTAGAACTCCTTCATGATTTCATTAGCTCTGTCTTTGCCCTGATGTGTTACTTTCTGTGATTTGCAGCTGGAGGGGGGTCTTCATGCAGCCCTGTTCTTGCAAGAAAGCATAAAGGTGATTATTTTTGAAAACAAATCTTTAATTGCATTACTTCCTGATTTTTTAGGGGTTGTTTTTTCTTTTTCCCCCTCCCCACTTCATTGTCTTGCTGAACTTGGGTCTTCATTCACAACTGCCTGTTATCAGCTGAGGTTAATCATTATAAATAATGAAAGAATTCTGATGCAATTTCTGATATTACAATCAAGATATTCTAAAATCATTTAAAGCAATATAATTTTATTTTTGCTGTAGTTCACTGGCAAAGTTATGTTGATGATTATTGATGCAGTTTTAACTTCTAAAGAGCACATAGAAAAATAATCTCTCTGAACAGGGCATTCTTCTTTTTTGTGTTAATACTTAACCATTAATGTAACTTGCAAAATAGTTAATTTTCCTGGTTTTGTTAGGCCTGTTTTTTTTCTCTGTAATTCACTAATGCACGTGTATGTTTGCATGCTCCAATATGATGCTTTTTTATTTCTTTTTCTGATCTTGGTGATTAATTCTATACATTTTTTGTCTTGCTTGTGTATATTTTCATTTATTTCTTCAATAGGTAATTCATTTAGCAGGATCTTAAAGAATACAGTTTGCTCTGAAGTATTCTTTTCCCAGTTTGTGCATGAAAGTAATTAATATTTAGTTATACACTTACACTTTGATTAAAACCAGTCATATCACTATGACAGAATCAATATAAGTACAACTGTGTAACACTTTCATCACCTGCATTCGGTGAGCAAAATGTTGCTACTGCAGTGAAACTGTGAGTGTAGTGCAGTCACTGCGAGCATTAGTAAGCAAGAGGTGTTCAATGCTGAAAAGAAAAACTTCAAGGAAAAGTAGTTTAAAACTGAATGACATTATATGAACTTGAAGGACCATTATAACTTATACTTTTTCCCCATATGTCCTTCAATCTTTATGTGCAAGGAATCTCATAAAGCTTAAATAACCTTATCTGTACGCTTTAAGAGTATACCAAAATGTAAAGTAGTGCTCAAAGCTGAATGAAATAGTGCTATGGATGCAGTGATGGTTTCTAGTGTAGAAAGGACAGATTGAAAGAATGGGTGTCTGAAAGTAGATACTGCTGCAGCATCCAAAGGTGACACAGAATGCAACAAATCAGAATAACAACGCATATCATGTAAATAAAAAAGTGGTAAGATATCATTTTGGTCCTTTGTCTTGTTGGTAGTCTTCAGTGTAACTTTGGAGTATTAATAATAGTGTAAATTCAATTAAAGTACTTGTTAAAACACTAATCTTTCCTTCACTTGGTGAGAAAATATGTATGAGTCATCAGCCTTTATCCTTTTTCAAGATTATGGTATGAAGATTTTGTGGTCTAAAACAATGGCATAAACAAACTTGAAGAAATCTCTTCACAATTTTATGCTTCGTACAGGTTAATTTTCAAATTGTGACTTGTTCTTTTCCTGCTGCTCTCCAATGTACAAAGGAGGGAAGATCTAAGCCTATTCCCAGTTCCTCCTTGAGGTCATTTTGCATTCTACTGTCATACAGAGTAGTGGGCAATGGATGGGACTTCTCAAGCTGTAATGCTCCTTTGTGTGTAGGGGTGTAAAGTGAGGCTGATCTACAGAAATCTCTATGTTCCACATCTTCGCAATCTTACTGCATCAGACCAACTTCAGTTCTGAGCAGCTGGCCTGCATTGGTTTGTTTATGTTTCAGCTTCAGAAGATTATTTGCAAAAAAGGCTGAAAACGCCTTTTGAAATCAAAGCCTGTGTTTTGAAAGCAACTTAACTGGTTTTTTTTCCTTATCAAATAGTGGGAAAGTATCCTGCTGCGTGTGTTATGTACTCATTTAAGCATACAAAGTCTAATGTGCCTAATGACTGTTTTTCAGTGTTCTTATTCTTTCACTTACTTTTAGAAATGGTCAGCTGTGGAAAGCAGAACATCCTGGTTTGTTTCAGTGAAATGGGTGTAAATGTGAGAAATAATAGGGAAGAATATATTATATTTCGTTGGGAACTCCTAGAAGGATTTTAGTGATTAATTCACAGGAGTGTGTAGTTCTCAATTACTGTTATTTTACATAGATGGTGTATGGAAATGCCATGGTTACTTTTCTGCCTTGTTTAGAGGTTTGAGTATCATAGAACATGTTTTCCAGAGGAAGATAATTCTACAGTGGTACTACTATATATGAAAGCACTTGAGAAAAAGAAATTAATACAAAAGTGTATTAATGCTTTTTTACCCCCAGATAGCTTGAATAAGGCACAAAGGAATTCAGCCAGAGTTATCTCAACATTAGTCTCTTGCATTATGAATCTTAAACTACCAGTGCAGCTTGGTAGTCTAAGCAAAATGGTCCTCACAGCAGTTACCGTGAAACCCTCTGTCTCAGCAAGGGACTTGCAACATCTAGAAGGATGGGCTTAGTAGCTCCCTTTGCACTCTGTGTGCTGTCCCATGGACAGACTTTTCAGTACAGTTGTGTCCTTGGTTGGCTTCCAGGCAGTGAGCATCTGCAGGTATCTTTCTCTTTCCACTGCCTGTAATTTAAATAGATAATGCTGTGTGAGTAAGAGAACTCTGGCGGTTGGGTTATGTTAGAAGTGGTTCTCAAGTTTCTTACGGCAAAAGCCTCTCTGAAGATTTTTTTTGCTTTAGTCATCATTAGCTGTCAATGGTCGTTGTCCATGGTTCATCACCCTGTCCCACTTGTGTTGTCTTGTGCTTCTAGTCTGCACTGCTCTTTCCCCTGGGCATTTTCTGTTCTGTTATCTTTGGAGTTCCAAGCAGCCTTTGATAATTTTTGTAGCCTTAAGGAGGAAGAGGTTGTTTATTCTATTGCTTGTGGTGCATTAATGCCCTTCAGAGTTGAGGGCAGACATCCAGATGCCAGCTATCCAGTCCTTAGGAATAGCACATACTTGATGAAATTAGTGGGATCGTAAACGTAGTCCACAAAAATTAACTAGAAGTAATAAGATTGTAGGTAGTTTCCTGAATGGTTACACTGGTAAATAATACTACTTGTCACTGCTGCCTATTCCTTTCCTGATGAATTAGTGAGGGACTGGATGTGCATTTTATTCATTCCCTTATTTTTTTCGTCTGTTGCCTGTCATAGCTATGAAAAATTATTTGGATAAACTTTAAAAAGTAGATTTCACATCTAACTGACTTCAACTGCTCAACACTTCAAGCTGACTATAATTTTTGAAAACTAAAGGCTTTTCTTATATCACTTCTCAGGTAAAGTACTTCTTGGTGAAGAAGAGGGCTTGGATGATGATTCTGAAACCCGATCTGATGTCAGTGCTGCATCATTTGCAGGTACCTGCCTTTCCCTTTAGCAGTGCAGTCAGCAAATACATTCTGTTATTGCTCTGTGTAAAATGCGTAAGTGATGTGTTATGGTCATGGGGAAGTGTATGGGCATTCAAAAGACATGGTAACAAAACTGAAACCATAAATAGTGCTGAGTGTAAAACTTAATGAAGTTGACTGCATTCTGTTTTTAATGGGAGTTACTGGCAGAGATGGGGTGACATCTTAGAAGATGCCTGTTTTCCTACCTGTAGTTCAACGGTTTGGTTACACGCTTTCCTTAGCCTAGCTTAGTATGTGGCTTAGTCTGTGGGTCCATGTTGAGAGTGAAACACAAATTCAAACACTGGATTGGCTCATAAATGCCTGTGTTTTGCAGCTTCTGTGAAGGGCGAGATAACCAGTGAACTGGCTTCTTCATCAGGTGTGTCAACAGCTGGGTCAGTGGGGAGCTCAGCTGCTGATCCCACGGGACACGACATCATCACGGAGCAGCCCCGTTCCCAGCACACGCTGCAGTCAGACTCTGTAGATCTGGCCAGCTGTGATTTGACAAGTACAGCTACTGAAGGGGAAGATGATGAAGTGCTTAGTCGAAGCTCCAGCCAGATCAGTGCTGTCCAGTCAGATGCCGCTATGGATTTGAATGATGGCACACAGGCTTCCTCACCAATTAGTGATAGCTCTCAGACTACTACAGAAGGTCCAGACTCTGCTGTAACCCCTTCGGACAGCTCTGAAATTGTAAGTGTGCAGCAGGCGGAGGGGGGATCTCCTTCTACTGAGGGGCCCGACATATCTCAGAGCTCTTCTGTGGAGGGCCCAGACTTGGATTCCTCTCCTTGCTCGCCTTGTACTTTTCAATCCTCAGCTAGTAACAGAGGAAAGGTCAGCAGCTCACACCTCGCTTGGAGAGCTTGACTTCCTTTTAACACTTTCACTTCAGCAGTAATGAAAAACTAGAAAGCTGTAATCAGTTTGTTCTCTGGGTAGGTCATGGGAAAGCATTACAAATTTTGCTCACTGAAAGAATGGCAACATCAAAGTCCTGACATAATTATATTCTCTTAGTAATATATCCTTAATTTTGTATAGATATATTAATAATTGTTTTGGTGCAGGAGGGTTAATGGAAGTGTTAAAGGGTGAACAGTTTATTTGGAATGATAAAGGAATATTTTTGGAACATAATGCTTCACACTGCCGTCTGTCTGTGCTTTTACACTTGGCAACACAACTCATCTTTTTTTTTTTTTTCATTTTTATTCCATCTTAAGAATTTCTGCTATAATGGGCAAATACTGCATGATTTACCAATGTAGCAGTTACATATCTAATAAAGACCTGAAATGTGCATACAGTACAGCTGTTTTAAGACATTTGTCCCTCTTGGGCAAATGTATTGGGAGTTTGTGATAAAAACAGCAAAAATACAATTCCTGGGAGCCAGAGCAGAAAGTGCAAAAGGGGGAAAATTTAGAACTTTTTAAGACTTTTTCAAACATTATCAAACTTCTGGCTCTTAAGTTTTCTGATAGTAACTTTGGAAGAGTAATAATCTCTTAGCACTACAAAAAAATAGAAAATTTATAATTATGGTAAGAAAATACTTCTGCAAGTGTGAGGATTCAAGAACCAAAGGAGTGATGATAATTGCTGTCTGAATTAAAGGTAGTGAATGAAAATAGTGCAAAGGCCAGAGTGAGCAGGCATTTATTGACAAGGTCTGTTTATTGATACGTTTGTGCAAATCCTTGTCAGACTGTTCTATAGGTCAGTTTGCATACTGTTTACAAGCAGTAATTACATGTAAAATTATCTTTTTGTAATTCACAGACTAAATAGTTGTCCAAGTTACTGACACACAAGCTTTTTAATGAACAATTTCCAGGTGCTTCTGAAGACAGGAAGTAACTGAAGAAGTGTCCTGTTTTCTGATAAAATTAGTGTAATTGGTTTTTTTACTTCACTGGTGTTGATTGTTATGATTAATTTTAATGATTATTTTTCTGTTTACCTACTGCCTATATATTGCCTTGGTTCCAAGGGTCAAACTCTCTTCCAGATGAGTCCATTTTAGTAGTCTCTGGTTTTGAATGAAGAAATTAAAATACTTTAAATTTATTTGTCCTTTCTTGTCCTGCAGTGTGTTCTCAGTTTGACTTCACATATCCAGGACTAGTTAGGTAATGGGGGAGTTTGACAGCAAGAGCCAAGGTCAGTTTGTGGCAGTAAAGGTGTTGGTTGTGATTTGTAACTGCTGAGAGAGAAACATTGGTGATGAAGAAGGAAGGGGAGTTGCAGGGGAGCAATGGACAGAGTGATCCACTTTGTACCTGTTAATAGCCAAGTTCATGGCTCAGCTGGGAGACTCTCAGATGGAACTATGGCCTCCAGTAGCCCCAGTGCTGCAGGAGCAGGGGAGGTGCTTTGGGGCTTGCATGCAGCTGGACACTAATGTTTATCAGGCTCATATTTGCTTTCAGATTATTTCTAGATTACTAACACTGCATGTTTCAGAGTTAATACTCTGTAAAGATAAGTCATTTTAAGTCCTGTCCTTGCACTGTGTAGGTTTTGGAGGGTGCTGAAGGACAGTATTCTGGAATGCAGATTGGGCAGCTACAGGATGAGGAAGATGAAGCTGCAAATATTCTCCAAGATGATTCATCAGAGTCCTTCAGAAATTCTTCTCTTGGTATGTTGATAAATACAGGGGTGGGCCAGATTGGTGACACTGTTAAGACAGGTGTTCAGGTGCATCTGCACTTCCAGGGGAGTGGAGACATGTATGGATATGAATGGGTATGAAAAACAAATAACTAGATTGATATGTGAAATAAAGAATATATTTCAACACATGTAATCAATCACTTGTTTTGATCACTGATAATTTATTTTTCATGTTTGTATAATTAAGTTTAATTAAAGTGCTTTTAGTTTGCATCTGAAATGGTATTTAATGAATTGCCTTTTTCTAAAGCTCTTCAGCAGCCTCACCTGCTGAAAACCATGAGCCATAGTAGGCAGCCCTCTGATAGCAGTGTGGACCGATTTACATCAAAAGAAGATGCAGCAGATGCTGGTGATCATGAGAACAAGGTGAGAAGTAGTCACAGTGGTCAGTTTTAAAGTTTAAAACAATGAAGTTTAAAAAAAGATTAAAATTACAGTTATGATGAAGTAAGTTACTGGTAAATATGGAAAGCATGTATATGTGATGTGCCTTGTTACAGGTCAAAGTAACTAAGGTTGCATAGGGAATCTGAGTTATAGCCTGAATTTCATTTAATGTAAGGTGAATACGTAAGTGTTGGTATCTTAAATGCAATGACCAGCAAAGCCATACCAGAACACAATACTGAGAACACAAACCCTTTTTGTCTGTGTATTAGTAGGCTACACTGATACTTTATTACTTGAAATATCTTTGTACTGGTTGCTACCTCTGTAGGTAACTTCATGATCTCCTCAGACATTAGTCTTTGAACCTTGTGCCATTCTAACTACAAGTTACTGATTTCCTCTTACATTTTTTTGACTTTACCTTTGGACTTTGTTCTGAGCTGGGCAAAAGTTTCATTTGTGGCAGGCAGAATTAGATCAGCTTGGACTACTAGGGAATTCTAAATGTGAAACCACAGAAAACTGTGAGTCTTCTTTGGAAGCAACTAGGAAATAATATGCTTTTCATACAAAGTTTCCAAAGTTTGAGTGCAACAAGTGGTTTAGCACGGTCTTCGGATGCAAACAGCAAGTCTAGGTAGTTTAGAAAAATCTACAATATAATGTTTCTGTAATAAAATTGAACCAGTTCTGATACTGGATATAAACTTCCCCAGAGCATTACATTTTGAGGCCTTTTTTTGGAATATATATTAAACTATATATGAATATTATATATTCGTTTTGTATTAAACTTTATATGTTTGAGGATGTGCAGTATTTCTAAATCTTGTTGTGCTTAATATTTTATTTCAATTGAAGATTAATTTTTCTCTGTATAAATGTTGTGATTTGCCTTCAATAGCCCTCCAGGGTAAAGGGGGATATAGGGCACTATACTGACAGAGACTGTGCTCCTTTGGTGCACTGCGTCAGGCTGCTGTCAGCTTCCTTCCTGCTCACTGGGGACAAAGGAGGTAAGTTTGTCTTTGAGGTTCATTGGTTCTCTGTGTCTCTCCGTGTACAAAGTTGGAAATGTGATCAGTTTGCTTTGTCTTGGTTTTCATCTCACTTTAGTGGAAAAATTGGAGGTTTTTCTGTGGCAGTCCCTAAGCACCACATCTACATGTTTTTTAAATACCTCCATGGATGGGGACTTAACCACATTCCTGTCGTGGTATATGACTGATTGAAGATGTTTGTTCTTTTTCCCTTTTCTAAACTCTTACTTGCTCATGTACCCATATAATGTATTGGTTTTGGAAGGAAGTGAGCTGGAAGTATGTTAAGGTTGTATTTGAATATTTCAAGTGTATTTCAAATACAGTTTATTTGAGGAATAAAAAGCAGCCATATATTTCTGCTGCCTCTGATAAACTGGAACTGCTTGCTCTGCCTTCATATTTTTGTCCAGGCTAAGCTATTTTATTTTATACAGTGTTATTGATTAAATTTAAAACAATTCAGGAAGCTTTTAAATACCTTCCTATTATTAATTTTTATTTCTTCCCCGCAGCTTTAGTTCCTGATAGAGATGTGAGAGTCAGTGTAAAAGCCTTGGCAGTAAGTTGTGTTGGAGCAGCCGTTGCACTTCACCCTGAGTCTTTCTTCAGCAAACTGTATAAAACACCCCTGGAGGCAATGGGAGAAGAGTATGGTATGTTGCTGTTCACATATTCCATTTTAGTAGTGTGTTTGGGTTTCCAAATAAGTGAGACAGCATCTACACTGAAAACTCCAAATCCAGTTTAGTATTTGAGAACAAATATTGCACGAATTGGAATGAATGTGCTGTGTGTGTGGTGAGGTATATTTTTTGTAGAAAGATTTAAGTTTCAATGGATGTGCTCGTAGAGCTTCTGTCGAGTTGAAGCTGTTTTGAAACAATTAGTATGTAGAAGGGGTTTGTTTATTTTACAAATGTTCTCTTCTAATTTAGTTCAGTCCTTCTTATAGATGGTTTCTAGGCCATTAGGTTCATTTTTACAAATGAATCGCAGGGACCTGGAGCGTGCAACCGGTATGATACATTGACCAAAATGCTTCTTAGATTTCCCCAGAGCATTTTGTTTACAGTTGAAATTAATCACTAGTGTTTTTATATATGTGATTTTTGGTTTGAGTGGTGTGATTGATCTGTATGTAGATTGCTTGCGCAGAAAGGGATCTCAGAAAGGGAGAACTATGGTGGGCATATTTTGGATGTGCTGATATTGATTGTCCAATAGTTGAGACCTCCAATGAAACATTTTTAGGAATCAGTAAAGTCTAATACTAGTATTTTTAAAATAAAGTAGTTGTAACTTACTTTCTTAGAGGAGCAATATGTGTCGGACATTCTGAACTATATTGACCATGGAGATCCCCAGATTAGAGGAGCTACGGCCATTCTCTGTGGAACAATTGTCAACTCCATTCTAATTAAATCCCGCTTTGATGTGGAAAAATGGCTAATAAATGTCAGAAGCTCAACAGGTAACAATTTATTTTAAGGGTGTCTTTTTGTCTTTTAATGTAACATTGCAATGTCTCATTTTTTTTTTTTTTTTTTAGGAAATCTCTTTTCCTTGATAGACTGCATACCTCTGTTACAGAAAACATTGAAAGATGAGTCCTCTGTTACTTGCAAACTGGCTTGTACAGCTGTGAGGGTAAGCAGTAGGAATTTATTTGCACCACCACAGATAACAGGGTAGTGATTCATTACTGGGATCCTGCTATGTGCAGATGTATAAACATGGAGCAAAAAATGGTTTCTTCCCTAAGAACTTTATTGGCACAGAAATGGAGGAACATACAGACAGAAAATAATTATGTGGTTAGATCATGTAGCATTATAATCTAATTGTGATATTTCTCATGAGAAATGTACTGGTATGATCTGTAGCGTTACATTAACCAACAGTAGGATGAGTGCATTAGATAGAAAGGATATGTAGGCTAAACAGGGGACTGAATGTATAATGCCTGGTTGTAGCCTGTATTTGGAGAATGAAAAGTAAATGTGAGAAATGACAAGTAAAATAGTGATTATTTTCTGAAATAAAAATTTTTAAAAGTGGGGAAAATCTCAGGAAAGCAAGCGGTTCAAGTTGGGTGAAAGATCCCTCAGGCAATTGTTAAAAAAGAGATGACAGCTGAACTGGTGAGTGGAACTTGGAGTATGTGAATTTTATTTCTATAATAAAATCCGTGGAAGGTGTTTGGTGAAAAAGCAGAGGGGTGAAGGAGTGAGCTTTCTTTGAGGGTTTTTCCAATAAAGTAGAACACAGACAAATTGGAGCTTGAGGGAAATTCTTTTATCAAGGAGAGGCCCGAGACGGCTGACTATTGCAACTTAAAGACCAGTGAGACAAAGCATAAATTTTGTTGGTGTATGGAAATTATGATTTTATATGCAGAGAGGAGGGGCTTGTGAGACAGCTGAGGGAAGGAAATCCAGCTAGGTAAATGAGGCTGTCTTTTTAACCTTCTGTTCAGCAATCTTCATTTTTTTGTATAGTGATTTCGTGTGTGATTACACTTGTGATGATGGCTTTTTCGAAAGCTTCACCAGAACTGTTCAGTTCAGGCAGCTTAATACTAGTCAACTTTGGCTCTTTCTTTTTCTCAGTACCTAAGGTAGCCTGACTTTTTACATTTTGGCAGACATGTTCTAAGCCTTTTGGGATGTTAATCCTCAAACAAGAAAGTACTTTTTGTGTAGTTAAATAAGACATGGAAGTGTGGAGTTCTATAACTTTTTCCAAAGATCACACATTGTGCCTATAGCTGAATATTCAAATATGGACACACGACTTTTTCAAAAACTTTGGAAATCAGAACCAGGTGTCTAAAAATACCCTGTGGAAATTAGGAGACTGTTTTTGAACAGATGAAAATACAGTGCTTGGGGTGTTTAAGCCTTGTGAGCCCTCTTTTGGAGGATTGCCCTCTGATCTCTGAGGCCTGCATTCCTCTCCAGAGTTTAATTGCAGCATCAGGTTTTAGCAGTTCACATGGAGATGGTGTTCTGGCCTTGCAAAGTACATAGCTCTGGTACTTCTAGCTCTTATACAGTAACTTTTTTGGTATTCTAAATAAAACAGATTGGGTTTTTTGATCACTTTCATTCTGCTATTCGGAGAACCTCTTCTGTAATGTAACTGAAAGTTGTTTTTTCTTCTCAGCATTGCATCATGAGCTTATGCAGTAGCAGTTACAGTGAACTAGGTTTGCAATTGATTGTTGACCTCCTTACTCTGAAGAACAGTTCATATTGGCTTGTAAGGACAGAACTTCTGGAAACACTTGCAGAAGTAGATTTTCGGTGAGTGTTTGTATTTTTCCATGGGTGTAGTAGCTGAAGTGCAGAGAAGTATAGGAAACTGGAACTGTAATGGAGCAATTTCTTCTGAAGCATTAATGGGTTTCATAAAACTAATTCAGATCAGTCAATCCTGTATGAATTCCTTTGTCAAGTTACTACTGACTTCACAGCCAAGCCCAATCCTAGTGACACTGTATAGGAGTTTTTAGTTCATTGGTCTGTTGTATCAAGTCTTCTGTAAATGTGTGACCAGAGAGGGACCACATAATTTGGAATCTAGCTTAGTTTTTCCATCCAGTTGTGCATGTTTTTACAGAGAAAGTCCCTGACTTGTTCTCTGTTGTTAGCTCTCTGTAGTCACTCAGTTTCTGTTAATACTGAAATAAATGTGACTTGAGTTCTTTTTCTTGCTTTCCACCATTCTCTATTGGTTCTTCCAAACTGAAAGACAAAAGATGTTTATATGAAAATTCTTCAAGCTGTCCTTAGTCATACAAAAGTGGACTCTGTGAATAGTTTTGGAATGAGTTACTGTCTTTTCAAAATAGTCTGATTATTCTGTGCATGCGGAAGAAGTACAATTATAATCATGGTCTTTAAATAATGGGTTTTTTTTAACAGAAGGACTGTTTTTCTTTGGTTACACTAGCCAGATAGTAGGTTAGCAAATAGCTTACCTTTTCTAAAGGTTGCAAAAAGTTTACTACTTACATTTTCACTACAGTAGTGTTTTTAAAAAATAAACAAAAAGAACCGTCAGAGCACTGAAGGGAGAAATAACACACAAGGTTAACTAATGTCCTCTAAATTCTATTTTATCATAGGCTAGTCAGCTTCTTGGAAGGAAAAACTGAGAGCTTGCACAGAGGTATTCATCATTATACTGGTGTAAGTAAATTATTCAATCAGTATATTGTGTTTCTGAATTGAGGTACCAGTGCAGTGTCATCACTTTGTTTTTAAATTCTGTCAACACTGATAACTGTTGTATTTTTTGTGTAAACAGACTCATGTTGTAAAACTTACTACAACTGGTAATATCCTTAGTATGGAGATTCAGATATCTTAGCGTTCTCTGGTGTGTGTTTTGTGGTTTGGTTTTTTTTAACTTAAAAAAATTGGCATTTGTTTAGTTAGATAATGTGATTGGCAACGTTAAAGTAAAGATGGTCTTTTACAGACTTGTATGACAGATGAAATCTCGCTTGTTAACTCTCTTTTAGCAGTATGCTCAAATGATGATAATGTTCAGTGAGCTTTATTTACTCTGCTAACTTCTTTTCTAGCTGTTAAAACTTCAGGAGAGAGTACTTGAAAATGTTGTAATAAGTCTGCTTGGAGATGAAGATCCAAGAGTGAGACATGTGGCTGCAGCTTCGTTAATGAGGTATATGTGGCATTTTTATTTATAGGAAAAAAAAAAGTAGTTTAGAAAGATACTTGCATATTGATGTGTACCTGTAACTAAAATAATCATTTGGGTGTTTTTAATATATAATATATTTGTTTAAAAGAGATGGGAAACAAATGCATCTTTATGGTATCTGGAACATGCATCATTCTGACTCATCAGGCAATTGTACTTCGCTTTCTTTTAGCAATCCAATTACATTTAACTGTATTACATTCTGAGGGTCAGTTGCAGCTTCTTCAGAATATTTTTCTTCATGCTGAAGTGGTTTGGTCAGTATCCTGACAGTGGCTGATTGACTTTAAATGTTGCAGTTCTACAGATTTGTCCAAAATTCCAACCATTATAGTTTCTGCATACATGGTCATACACAGTGTATCTTTAAACTTCTGTGCTCACTGATTATAGTGCAGCAGGTAATTTTGTTTGCAAAGCAGATGTTTGCTGTAACCTACTACAGTTATAGTTGCTGAACGGATAAATGCACCAAAGGGTAAGGATTAGTTGGTAGTTTATTTATTAGAATTCATAGACTTAAATTTTATGTTTAAAGAAGTTGGGAGCATGTAATACTGAATTCCTGGTATATTTTATTATCAGAGGAGTTTCTTTCCTAATGTTTTCATACTATTATTTGCTGTCCATCCCTAATAACAAATAAAGGACAACAAAACCTTTAAAGTTCTGACATTTAAAAATGTTTATATTGCCAAAGCAGCTCAGCAGAGGAATCATGAACTGTTGCATGACAGAGCTTGTTGCTTTTATTAAGGGACTTGATTTTGAAATGGAATTGTTTTATTAACTGAATGGTAACAAGTTGAAGATTTTTTCTATCTTCATGCTGACTTAGTGAGAGGAGGTGTGTTAAGATTGGAAAAGACTTAACTGCCCAAGAAAGCTACTACAAGCTTGTAGAAACCCCTTGAAACATCCTGTATGGACATTCATTGGAAGTACTCTCACTGAAATTACAAAAACATGTGTACAGTAGTTTTTCACTTTTTACATAAGTTGAAAATACTGTTGTTCAAGAAGACTGGATTTGATTTTATGTTTACATTTTGCTGCATAGAAATCAGATGGTGAAAAATTACTCTTTTCAGGTAAAAATTAGTTTTCAGTTAATACAGATATTAATGGTGAAAATATCTGGGGAGATAAGGGAACAGCAAGAGAAGTACTCTACGTAAGTGTTTGTTGTAGTATGCATAGGGAGGTATCTCCAGAAAAGATTTTTTTTTTTAATTACCGTATGTCTGGAGCAGTCCCTTTGTCCTGACTTGAGCTCCTTGATTGTAATGAAGAGCAGTTATATAAAAATGAATTCAGCTTAATGAGTTTCTGTAACAGCTTTTATTTACAATTTGATATGTGTAATTAGCATATGTAGCTTGCTGAACTGTACTTTAAATTGGGTATTAAATAATATCTGAATAATAATTTTTCTTTTTGACATTTAATTTTCTCTCAGGCTTGTTCCAAAGCTGTTTTATAACTGTGATCAAGGACAGGCTGACCCAGTTGTGGCAGTAGCACGAGACCAAAGCAGTGTGTACCTGAAACTCCTCATGCATGAAACCCAGCCCCCATCTCACTTTGCAGTGAGCACTATCACCAGGTGTGTTATCTGTCTGGCCTTGCTTCAAAAGGAATGGAGACCCAAATTTCACTTTGCAGTGTCTAGAATTGTAGTTAAATCCTCCAAATTCATGTGCTTATGAATTCTTTTTCTAGTCTGTAGGAGCACCTGTAGTAGTTTTAAGCTCCACAGAAACAGACTCATGTTTGAAGAATATGCTGTGAGTTACTGATGATGTGCTCACACATTGAAAGTCATTGTTTTGAGATAGTTTCTTCTCTCCATCCTGAATTCACCCTACTTGTCCATTAAATTGTACAGATAGGTGCAGCTTTTCAAGCTGACTGTATGTATGTTACTGGTCTTCAGGTATGTCGATCCAGATTTATAACTCTCCACATACTATTTAATGATTGTGATTGCAGAAGACTGTACTCCCTTTATAATTTAAAAATAAATTCTAGTTTTGAGTGTGGTCTTGTATTTTTGCTGCCAGCTGTACTTCTTCTGTCTTATAGACAGTATGAGTTGTATATATTTGTAGGGGCTGTTTGCTTCTATCAGTTTGTCATAGAAGTTTTAATTATATACCTTTTTGATACATGATCTTGATCATGTCACTTAAGATACATACTATAGTATGGAAGCAATAGAACTTTGTGGATCCAGCGTTATTCTGGGTAGAAAATAGACTTTTTCTATAGCAAAAATCTAAAGGTTGTGAGCATGCAAAAATGTTGAATGGATTTGAGCAAAAGCAAAGACTAATGTTAAATTTGTGGTCATTTCTCAAGTATCTAGTTAGATATTGACAGTTGGTCTACTATTTCAGCTTGCTAAGAAAGAGGTTTTATTTATAAATTAAATAGCATTTACTAATATAACCTTGAAAACATTACAGTACAACATGGTATTTAGACTATTCTCTGGTTTTGTGTAAGTGATCTGTGAAATACATAATAGTAATTTTGGCTTAAATAATTAAGTATTTAAGTAATAAAATTAATATTTTTTGATTGGGATGGGGTTTTCTAAGTACATGTTTTAGTGGGTATACATGTTTTTATTTCAGAACATACAGAGGTTACAATATGCTGCAAAGTCCAACAGATGTCACTATGGAAAACAACCTTTCAAGGGTTATTGCAGCAATTTCCCATGCATTGACAATATCCACTACAAGAGCACTTACGGTGAGTTTTCTTGTATGTGAGTTTTCGTACATATGAGTTTCTTTGAGTTTCCTTGCTACCGTGGCAGACTTTTTCTTTTTTTGCATGCTTGCTTTATTTTTTTATAATTTCCTGGCTATATTTGCATCTGCAGCTTTTGTACTGTGATAATGGCAGTAATAATAGATTTAATTCTAACTCTTAAGGTACCATGTTGCTAACTGTTCTTGTGGTGAAAGTAATTCAATTCTTGGTGTTTACTTTTCAGTTTGGGTGCTGTGAAGCTTTGTGTCTTCTCTCCACAACATTTCCAGTCTGCACCTGGAGTGTGGGATGGCACTGTGGGTATGTTCCCTCTTTTGTTAATCAAGCTTCTGAAAGTCATCTTTGTGAAACAGAAGTGGCCTTCCTTAGGATTGGAAGTCCTGGTTTAGGTATATGCTGTTAAGCTTATTTTAGCAGTTCTTTAAGAACTTTATACAGAATACAGCAGATTATCACTTCAGGTTGTCAGGGAATTAAGTGCCAGGACTTTGTCATCCCTCGGACCACAGTGTCTGTCACAGGGATTGGCTGCAACTGCTCTAATAGAAAGATATATGAAATAGCTATGAAATATGATATAGGAGAAAATTTTCCATGCTTTTAAAAGAACGTTTATCTTTGAGATATTGTATTTTGTAGTATCTCTTTAAAATATGAACATTATAATTTTCACCTTGATTTCATGTTTATGTTGAAAAATGGTGAGTCAAGGAAGCTGGTTCATCTTGGCTTCTATAATAGTGTCAGATGCATTTAAATTGTTCTCGTTTGGCTCACTTGAGTGGGAACAGCAAATGGGGTATCTATAATACTTAAGTGTTAGTGTAGGTAATACATGATAGTCCCAAATTGCTTACATTTTGAAGAGTTTCTGCAGGATGAAAATGTACAGGTGGCAGCCTAAAAGCTTTGATTTTGCCTCTGATTGTTACTGCTGTGCCATGTGAGCTGTGAAAAGCAGCTACTGGAGATGTGCACATGTAGAGCTGTTAGGTTTTTAAATAGATTTAACATTATTTGTGTTGATTTTCTTTGTTGCTGTAATTGTGTCTCTTATTCTATTAGATATCATAATTTTGTCTTACTTTAAAAACAAAATAAAACCCAAACCCAAAAAAGCCCAACTGTCCCTCAGCTGCTTTTCTTGTCAGCAGGCCCTTGCTTCCCTTGCTGGCCCTAAGTGTGGTGTGCTCTGTACATGTAGTGTAAAAGGTGTCTTGAACAATAGGTCCAGTGGTAACAAATGAAGTAACTCAGGATGTGAGCAGTGCTTCGCTGGAAAACAAAATCAGTGTATCTTCCCTTTTACTCAGCTTAGAAATGCTTTTTTTGAAGATGTATCTAATATTTATGAGTGATCCAATGACATAGCCCTTTACCCTTTCCTCTGATTCCTTCTTAACAAATTTTTAGACAATGTTTATACTAATTTGGATTATAATTTTATTTTTGTGGAATGATATGGACTTTAGTCATTCTGGATAATAAGAATATAATAACATGGGTAGTAACATGAGAATTTTGCCAGAATTCCTTCCTATCTTAAGTGTTGTTGTTCTTACAATTAAGAAGTTATTGGAACTGCTGCATTCCAACTCTGTACTTAATCCAACATGGATTAAGTAATGGATTTCTAACTGTATGTGAAGTAAATAACAGTTGCCTGTGAGAATACTTCAAAAAAAAACCAAAAGGAAGGCACTGTAATTACCTCTGGAGCTTTATCAAAATAATAGCTATACTTAGTGTAAATCTAATTTTCTGAAATTCCTGTAGTTGTGTTAGACCAGAGTAACTATATTAGAAGATTCAAATTATTTTAAATTAAAAAACTTTTTGAAAGATTCCCAGATTCCCTTAATTTAGAGGTCACATAAGGTCTTTTCCTGAAGGAAATGGAAGTATTTAGGTCTTACAGCTTTGGAGTGATGTGTGTAATTCACAGAGTATTCTGCCAAACATCCTCTGGTGATCTCTGCTTGCTCTTTCTTAAACTTGACTTCCATGGGAAAATGTGGTCTTACAATTATTATCAAGGAAAATACAGAATGCAGCAGAAAATTACCATCTTGGATAGTGTTCACTCAAAAAATATAGAGGATTTTGATGGAACACAATTGTTTAATTAATTTCTTGTCACTTTAAAGCAATATCTTGTTACATTGCAATGCTATAGCTAATGTCTCCCATCCCTACCTTGCATATGCACAAGATTTAACTGAAGAGAGTTCAGGACTGGTAGGGTTAGCAAATAAATACAGCATTCCTTAGTTTATCAGTAGATGTCACTATACCCTTGATATTTGCTATTAAAAAAGAAGGTAATGGCTCTTAAAGAAACCAGAGTATTGTCAGGTCTCTGCTGCAAATGGGTTTTTAAAGTTGTTTTTGAGTGTTAGATGTGTATTTCGGTAGCACAGATTTCATTTTATTAGCCATCTACTTGACTGTTGGTTTTCTCAAGACTTTTAATTTGCCAAAAGGGGGGAAAAAAAGTCATGACATTCCAAAATTAAACTTCCAGTGTTTCCCAGCCAAGTTCTTCAGATGAAGCTCAGAAGGGCTGCACCATTGGTATGGCTGGCTTGGTCCTGTCTCTCCTTTCATCAGCATGGTTCCCACTGGACCTCTCAGCACATCAGGATGCTTTAATTTTGACTGGAAATTTGCTTGCAGGTAAGGCAGGACAAGAAAAGTAGGATTGTCCTAATATTTTTACCATTAGCATTAGAAGGCCCGTATCTCACTCTCTTCTGATTCTATGCAGTGAAAAACTTGCAGGATTAAGCAGAAGAAATAAAGAAGGAACTTGCACCCAGGAGGCCTGAAAAGAAACTGCCTCTTTGTTGCTAAGTTGCAAATTTCCTCCAGTTGCCAAAGGCCATGTGCAGTATGCTTAGTACAAGCTGGGTACAAAGAACTCAAATTTTGTTGGCTTTGTTTTAAACTGTGCAGCTACTCCTGGCTTTGAAATTCTGATTGAATTTCTGTTCTTATAGAGATGATATAACCATATATGCCTCTAAAATTTTTTGGTGCTTAATTCCAAGTTTTGTCTTCTATTTCCTGAAATTGCAGCAAGTGCTCCCAAGTGCTTAAAGAATCCCTGGAGTGCTGAAGAAGATTCAAACCAAGGTGCTGCAAAGCAGGAGGAACCCTGGCCAGCTCTGGCAGATCGAGCGCTTGTCACTTTAGTAGAACAGCTCTTTTCTCATCTTCTGAAGGTCATTAATATTTGTGCACATGTGATGGATGATGTTGCTCCTGGTCCAGCAGTAAAGGTATATATTAAAAATAAATAAATAAAATGATGTGACTTAAATGTGCTGTAGACCTCCTCATGTTTTAGACTTGATACAGGTAAGTATCTAATTCCTTGATAATATGACTCTACTCTGTGTAGTAAAGCAAGTACCATTAAAAAAAAAGCATATTTTTCTTCCACATAACAGATTTTTCTTTAGTTCTGCAGTGTTTAAAATATTACCCTAAATTTTGAGTCTTTTGTTCCTGCTAACTTTACTTGAAAGAATAATTCAGTTAGGAGTATATAGAGTAAGTGGAGTATTGGATTGCATACTCTGGGAAATGTGTTGACTTTTGGGTTGGTTGGCTGGTTGTAATGCACTGAGCTTCTTTTGGAGCTAAAATAACTCTTTTATCTTCTGAATATCCTGTAAAATATTTCGACTTCTGAAACAGCTTATACGAGGTACTTCCAGGTTTGGGGGGTTTTGAGGTTTTTTGTTTGGGGGGTTTTGAGGTTTTTTTGAGGCATATATATTTAGAGACTGATTTAGAAACTGTAAGACAATATTATTAAGATCAGTAATTTCTTCATATTTTAAAAATGTGTGAATATAATTTTGACACTCCTTTATGTGGAATCAAAAGAAACTGTACTCATTGAGCTCTGATTTCATCTCATTGGCCTGTGCTGAAGTTGAAAATAAAGTAGGGAATATATTAAACTCTTTCCTTTTCACACAGGAAATTCATGTCCTGAACCTGAAACATTTTAATTTAACTGACAGTCAAATAAAGGGGAGTTTAAACAAAAGAAGAATATGCTTGTATTTGTGTAGAAGAAGAAAAACTACTTGTGCTTACAAAACTAATAAAGCTTCTTTTAATTCTAGGCGGCATTACCTTCGCTCACAAACCCACCTTCTCTTAGTCCGATTCGGAGGAAGGGGAAAGAGAGGGAGTCTGTGGAACAGGCATCTGTGCCAATGAGCCCTAAAAAGAGTGGTGAAGCAAGTCCAGGTAGGCACATCACTCCTGTTAACCCTTCCATCTACCAGCCAACACTGTGTTGTTATGGCAGAGAGAGAAGAAATACAACTGAGTAACCTTCCTGGAGTTTCAGTTCAAGAGCCTGGCAGGGTACTGCAGTGGTGGAAAGGCAGCTGTGGGTGGAGGCCTCTTTACTGTTTTGGTTTTTATGAAAACTAACTGTACTTTTCAGAACCAAAGCACTGCTGAATCCCTTTCCTCACTTTTTCTGAATCTACTCGGCTATTGACTGAAGTAATTTTTACATGTATGTTACTTAAAAGAAATTTGGAAATTGCTTTCCAGCTTTTGGCAGGAGTGGCTTACATTGCTTTTGGAAATGAGATTCTGAATCTTGAAACCTTTTCTTTTCTTAGTAATGAATGAAGGAAACAGGTGTTAATTCTGTTTTGTAAATTGTACGTACACTTCAGTACTAAGCCCTCTGGGTTAATTTCTCTCACCACAGCAGGCTGGACTGTTGGAATGCTGTTCATTTTCCAATTGTGCACAGTCTGTTTCGGCAGTTTGGAATATGCATGTGGATTGAAAAAATCATGCTCTTTAATAATGCAGATGTGGTAAAATATGTTATGTACATGTCATGAGCAACCTAGAAAAGGCATATTGTGCTAATCTATTATATTCTTTTAAGCTTCTAGGCAAACTGATGCTACAGGGCCTGTTCCAACAAGTAAATCATCTTCAGTAGGAAGCTTTTATCATCTTCCATCATACCTGAAGTTATATGATGTCTTGAAAGCAACCCATGCTAATTATAAGGTACTGCATGATATTGTTTGAATTGCAGTGGGGTTGGATAATCACTTTGTTTCTTTTAAACAGGCTCTGCCTCTGTCAACTCATTTACCTGTATAAACAGTTTATACGTACAAAAAAAAGAATTTAAAGAAAGATCACAACTGCCACTAATAAAAACAAAAACTGACCAAACAAGAACCTGTGATAGGCATTGTCACCCTATTGCTTGTTTCTCTGCTGTCACTATTTCTGTTACCAAATGACTCTTTGCTGGCTTGGCAATGCCAAATAGATCCCCATGTCTGTTCTCTCTGCACTTTATTCCAAGATGGGGAAGCTTTTTCCTCATTAGTTCAGGTGAGAGAAGATGCATCCCCTAGAGTGGGATATCTTCTGATATGTACACTTCAAAGGCTGTGTTCTTATTACACCTACTGTGTTTATCAGAAATGCATTATCCAGCTCCATTGCTTGTTAACATCCTAGGCCTTCCTCAAGCTAGAAGATCTCTTCCTTTTTCTTAGTCAAAATGCAGTCCTGCCTTTCCAGCAATGCATAAGGCAGTCTAAGCTGTCAGTGGTGTTGATTGAAATACACGGAAATTTTATACAAGAGATCATTTTGTGTCAATATCCACTTCTTCCAGTAACTTGCATCTCCTTGTCACGTAATTGTTAAGAAAATATGTGGTTTTACTTTCTGGGAACAGGTTACTTTGGATCTCCAGAACACTAATGAGAAGTTTGGATGTTTCTTACGGTCTGCCTTAGATGTTCTCTCTCAAATCTTGGAACTTGCCACTCTTCAGGACATTGGAAAGGTATAAGACTTGTTTGTTTTTTCTTTTGTAGTTAACTTGTCCGATATCCGTGATCCTTATTGGGAGAAAGCACATACCACTGATTTCAAAATTGCTACTCTTCAAAGGGGCAGTAGTCCTGGAAGTGTTGTGCTTCCACAAAGTTGAGTAAAGTGCTAAAGCAGATTTTCCGGGTTAAATTGCTGCTGTTGAAAACGGGAATAATATTTTACTTTTTAAATTTCACATGGTGATTCTTCTTTCTAGCCAAATGGTTTGCCTTCAGTCATTCCCTGTATTCATATGTTTAAATATGCAAAACGTCAGATGATGTACTGCTCTGTCTGTGTCTTGATTTTTTTTTTCTCTGTAACTGTGGTGTTAGACATTGTAGTATTTTAAGATTAGGATGAAAATGTTGAACTTTTATTTCTTTATGTAATTCCATGATTTCCCTTAAGTTAGTGTAGTTTTACTTAGTACAAAAACCTGTGCTACTGAGGAATTTTCACTGTAATCTTTTATATAATGAAGAAAAATGCAATTTAATACACTTGTTTTTCTGATTTTTTTAGTGTGTAGAAGAAATTTTGGGATATCTAAAATCATGTTTCAACAGAGAACCAACAATGGCAACAGTGTGTGTACAGCAGGTAAGGAGGTGTTTTTGTTTGTGTTACTTGAAAGTTAATCCTGATGTCCTTTGGCTGTCAATTGGATACTAAGACTGACCATGCTTTTAAGAGAAGTGGTATGAGAAAACCTTGCCCACGTGGAGCAAAAAGAGCATATTTTCTTCCATTTTTGTGACTTCTGTAACTTCATACTATGTGAATAATATAGTTTTTTCTTTAACTGCTGCCAATTCACAGAACTATTTTAGCTAATGTTCAGAGAACAGGCTTGTTTCCTACCTTACTGAAAGTGTTCTTTAGCCACTTAACTGCATCAGAAGAACCTGGAAAAGCAAAGAACTGCCTTACTGATGGATATGCAGACTTCCAGTTAAATATTTAGGTTCAAGCCATCAAAGGTTGATTATGGTCAGAGGCAAGTCAAGGTTTTTTTCCCTGAAGTTTTAACTTTTCTTCTTTTCCTTCCAATTTTCTTCTCTAGTTGTTGAAAACATTGTTTGGGACAAATCTGGCTTCTCAGTATGATGGCTTGTCTTCAAACCCCAACAAAGCTCAAGGCAAAGCTCAGCGCTTGGGTTCCTCCAGTCTGAGGCCTGGTCTCTACCACTATTGCTTCATGGCACCATACACACACTTCACACAGGCCCTTGCTGATGCCAGTCTGAGGAACATGGTTCAGGCTGAGCAGGAGCATGATGCTTCAGGGTAACTTTCTTCCCTTATGTTATAATGTTAGCTTGAACTAGAGTTTCTTGTTAGTGTTTTTCATAAATGTGAGTATCATTGGGATGCTGTGTAACTTGAAAAAATAGACTTAAGCAGAGTAACTTGTCTTGGTGAGGACATCCTGAATGCAATTATCACTAACATGTTTTCCAAAGCAAAGTTAAGTCATTAAAATGAATATCATTGGAGTTTTTTAAAAGCATCATAGTTTTAAATGCTTCTATTCAGAAGTATATCATTAATTTCTAAATACAGCAGATAGTCAGTATGTTAAAGGAAAGGCAGAAGGATAACTAAGCAAAGACTAGAAAATCTTTCTCTGATCAAAGTATTTTGTAGGTTGTCTCTGCTCTTTGGATTTACTAAGATTCTTGAAGCAGTCAAGTAGATTAAGAGAAATTTGCCTTGGCAAAATAAAATAATTTAAGGACAGTATGTTTGTATTTTTTGGTTTTTTAATGTGTGTGGGGTTTTTGTATTTTTTTCATAACAGATGGTTTGATGTCCTGCAGAAAGTTTCTACACAGCTGAAAACTAGCATTTCCAGTGCAGCAAAACATCGTGCTGATAAGGTACTTTTATCTGTGTTCTCCTGAAAGAGCTGTACCTTAGATTTAAAACAATTTTCCTCCTTTTAAAACTAACTTGGCTTTGAATCAGAGACCTGTTCAGATGTTAGATTACTTTAAAATCTCTCTATTACAGAATGCTATTCACAATCACATTCGTTTATTTGAACCCCTTGTCATAAAAGCATTGAAACAATACACAACAACAACGTCGGTACAGCTGCAGAGACAAGTTCTAGACTTGCTTGCTCAACTGGTTCAGCTGCGAGTTAACTACTGTCTTCTGGATTCAGATCAGGTTGGTACCTCACCGCATTTGCAAATTGTCATACAGGGATCTCACCAGCAGGCTCAATGAACACTTGCAGCAAAAATACTTCCAACGGTCCATTTGTTGTACAATAAGTGAAAACAAAGACTTAAAGGAGGGTGAGACTCAATTTCCACCTTCCCCCCCCCCCCCCGCCCCAAACGGCCGCCACNNCCAGCCACAAATAGCTTCAGACTTCTGGGGGTTTTTGCATGTAAATGACTTTCTGAGTTCTGCAACAACTATTTAAGAACTGCTCGTGAGATTGACTTTAGGAATAAAAAGATGTGGACAATACAGTCATTTTTATTAAATAAAACCTCATTTACAAATGGAAATACTTTTCTTCCATACTGAGAGTATGGACTTCCTTATGACTGATAATGAACATCATGGTTGACAGCTATTGTTTGATGGTAATGGCAGTGAGGGGAGCTAGTGAGACAGTAGTCTGTGTAGTTGTCCATACAAGCAGTGAACTTGTAACATAAAATTTAAGTGGTTTACTTAGAAGTGTTTTATTTACTACAGTATTTTCAGGTTTATAAACTAGTATGACTTGCAATACTTAACTTTTCTGTGAGTTCATACAGAGATAATTCTTTTAAATGAATAAGTACTTTGGATTTTATCTTGGTTTAGATTTTTGTCTGATTCTTAAGTTCTTGACTGTAATACCTCAAATAATGTATTCCATGAGTGAAAGATTAAGTTATACTTAAAAATACACAGACTATAGGTAAAACATGGCGTAAGTTCATGCAAGCTGTAATAAGCTGTAACATCAACAGGATTCTCCATCTTCTGTCACTGCAGAGGGAACATTTCATAACGTAGTGCAAATGATTTTCAGTGCCTGTCTATAACTGTCAAAATGATTTCAAATGGAAAATAATGTCTCTGTTCTGATGCACACTTTATTCTCTCTTTAGGTGTTTATTGGATTTGTGCTAAAGCAGTTTGAATACATTGAAGTAGGACAGTTCAGGTATGAAATTGGCAAAGATCCTTTCAACAGTGAGGGTTTGCAACTGTCTCGTTCTGAAACAGGTAGTGATTAGATTTTCTGGTTATTTCTGCCTTATGAGAAAGGGAGAGTTCCCTTCTGGGAAATTTACTTGTTTATTCTCTGGCTCCAGTGGTAACCCTTTCAGATGCTTTAGGTTCTATGTGACTGAAGAAGTCAGGAAGTAACATAGAAAATAGTAATCTGAAACTGTGTTGTTCTGTTTCTCCATTTTGGTATTGTAAATCCATTTCTTTGGGACCCCCTGCCAAAGCTGTGCTTTCAGAAATCAGCATTTCATTGCTAGATTCAATTGCTTAAGGGAGAGCTACTTCTTCCTCTTGTGGATTCAGAGTGAATCCATATGTCCTCTGGTCACCTAGTACCCATTGTGTAGGACCTAATTGATCATAAGCAAGCCATTGAAATTTTTATTGTCAGTTATTTCTGTTTCTTCTCACACTTGAGTTTTAATGAAGAGAGAAGTTGTTCTTTTGCTCTGTGGATCTTCTACAGAAATAATCTAATATGCATTAGACAGTATATTATAATACTTGTAACTGTAATGGTCAAAGCTTGAAAGAAATACCTGTGAAAAAAACCCTTAGTACAGAACAGGGCATGAAAATTATGGCAATATTATATGAAACCAGAACAACACATTCTTCAAAAAAACCCTGATTGTAAAAAGATGAGTTTTACTGAACAAAGTTGTGCAATTCAAACTTGACACTTAAATTTTTTGTTTTGTTTTCAGGGAGTCTGAAGCAATTATTCCTAATATCTTCTTTTTCCTGGTGTTGCTGTCTTATGAGCGGTATCATTCCAAACAGATAATTGGAATTCCCAAGATCATTCAGCTGTGTGATGGTATCATGGCCAGTGGGAGGAAAGCTGTTACACATGGTAATTCTAAAAAAAAAATTTATTATTAAAAAAAAAAGGAAAGAAAGAAAAAAGGCATCAACACTTACTAGTAATAGTTCAACAATAAAACCAGTGTTGACTACTAAACTATAGAAAACTGTTACCATACTGAGTGTTCCGGAAGACACAGCTTTTAAATTTTTAAGACATGAAATACTTCTCACTTAATTCTTTCACAACGTTTATTATATCATACTAACACTGCTGCCCCACATTTTGCGTTGTTCATAATTACAACAAAGCTTTTATTTGAAACTTCATTCAGTAATAAGTTCACAACTTAGCAGTATGTTCAAGGCTTTGATTTTAATTTTTGTCCACTTCCCTTTCCTTCTACTTTCAGCCTTTAAGTAGAAGCATCTCTCTCATACTTTCCAATGATTCTGATGAGAAATGCTTTTTAAAAATATCTTTTTTTAGCTCTGTGAGAATGGGCAAATGTGTCCATAATTTAAATTTCCTACAAGAAGTAAAATAATAGTCATCATTATGCACGATAAATATGGGGTTTGTGGGTTTTTAGGTATGGGTGAAACCTTTAATGAACTAGAGCCCAGTTTACTTTTAGTAACTGAACTGTTAGTTCAAGAAATCACTGCTCAGGAGTTACTCTAAACATGCTAAACCAAATACATCTCATTTCAGCAATACCAGCTCTGCAACCCATTGTTCATGATCTCTTTGTGTTAAGAGGAACAAATAAAGCTGATGCTGGAAAAGAGCTGGAAACCCAGAAGGAGGTTGTAGTGTCAATGCTGCTGAGACTTATCCAGTACCATCAGGTGGGAGAGGATGAAGGGTCCCTCTTTGCGGTCTGTGAAAGGGTAACATTGCTGTGACTGCTAAAAGTGCTTCAGGCAATATTGATGGTTTTCTATACAAAACTGGAGTAGCTGAACTCTGTGTGGTATCTTTCCTTATAGAGAGAGTATGCAAAGATTTTTAAGGATATGGGAAAGGTTCTGCACTACAGATCAGTATTTCAAGTCAAGTAACAGATCTGTAGATTTGCGTAGTCAAGCCTAGAAAACAAAGCACTAAAAAGCTCCAGTTAGGATCATGATCTTGGCTGTGTTGGAGACAGAATAAACAGAAGGTTGGTGGAAGAGAAGAAACTTAAAAGAATGGGAGTAAAATGGAAAAGGAGACAAGTTTAAAATTAGGAAAGATGCTGCATAGAGATGATTTAGATATTGCTGTACAATAACAATATCTTGAATAACACTTACTTGAACAAGGTAATGACACTGGCAATTAGGTATTTGTTATGACTTACTACTTTGACCCAGACCTCATGAGTTTGGAAAACATGTTTCTGCTTTGTAGGAGTATAACAATGACTTTCTTCAATACACTATGTTTTAAAGAAAAACATAAAAGTAATTTTAAGAGAAGTGACATGATCAACATGGGATTTTACTGCTTATTCAGGTGCTTAACAAACCTAATGTGCCTTTCTTTCATAATGTGAAAATGCAGTTCTGGTGTATGCTAATGTAAGCACTGTATTTTCTGAAAAAAGTCAGTACATCTTGTCAAAATAATTTGTTAGAACTGCGTGTTCAGATTGGGGTAATTTTGTGTATCCACATTTTCTTTTGAATTTGTAGTTTTATAATCATAAAATGACTAATATAACTATATGAAATGACACTCTGTAGACACATGATGTGAAATAGTGAGTAACTTTGTATTACATAAGGTACTGCAATTGCTGGCAGATCCCCTTCTGACACACTTAACCTATTAAAGACCACCCATGCACTGCTCTTCCCACACCATCCCATTTGTAGCTCTTAGTCTGCACCGTTCTTCTGGTGCAATACGTATGACCCAACCCTGGGCTGTTCTGTTGTTCCCTGCCTGTGGCTGGGATGGTCTGCAGTGCTTTCCCTGGACATTTGAGAGGTTCAAAGAGCTGCAGCCTTCAACTTCTTTCTGTTACAACTGTAGCTGCCACCCATGGAGTTCCAGAGTTAAGTCACTTAGCCTGGAATTGCTCCTATCTCCTCTCTCATGAGAAAACCTTTTGGGAAGAAAGTAACCTGGGAACCTCCCTCTCCCTAATCTGAGCTACCTGAATTTCCGTTACAAGTGCTCTAACTTGTTTTCTGAAACAGATTCTTCTGTCCCCCTTCCCAGTCCCTGTATTAACATTCTTGCTTGCTGTGTCTCTTCTCTGCCTGTCCTTCATAGTGTGGTCTCTATAACCCTCAAACCCATAACACATTCAGCTACCAGAAGTGCTCCTTGCTTGGTGTGCTCCATTATGTTGTCTCTTAAAACTTTCATGTGAAAGTGACATATCTCAGGTGAATGAGCCCCATAAAAATGTCTCTTTTGTTTCCTTGACCAAATTTAAAGTTTATTGGAGCTAGAGTCAAGACAGAGTATACATATGGAAAATTGCTCTCTTCCTCCCCTTTTTGTTGAATATGTGATGTGGTATTTAGATTTATGATTCTTTTTCCAGTTGTTTGAGTAGTCTTTTGACAAATACCATTTAAAGTAAGTACGAAGCAAACTTTTTTTTTTCCTAATTTATGAAAGCAACTGGAAAATTCTTTAAAAACCACCGCCACCACCAAAAACCTTGTAACTAAGAGCAGGCTTCTAACCTGAAAATGGGGTTTTAAAAATGATGTGCGATTTCTCACATAGATTTTTTTAGTCTTTTGTCTTTTTCGTAGGCGGTTGAAATTAGTATTTTTCCAACTATGGTATTACTTGAATGTTTTCTGTTGGGTGTTTACTTACATTCTCGTTGACTTTTCCTCAGGTGCTAGAAATGTTCATCTTGGTATTGCAACAGTGTCATAAAGAAAATGAAGACAAATGGAAGAGATTGTCCCGGCAAATAGCTGACATCATTCTCCCAATGCTCGCAAAACAACAGGTGGTTATATGATGGTTTTAAATCTATAAACACCTATAATAATTGCTGTAATGTATGCATCAATAATGCCTTTGCATATTTGATTTTCATTTTTTCTTTTATGAAGACAAATTTTCTTGAAATTGTGGTTGCCATATCTGGAAAAAACAATCACTGCAAGGTAAACTTAAGTCTTTGAAGTGATGAAGTTCATATTTAAATGCATGAAGTATATGCAGTATGATCAAGCTGTCTCCAGAGGAAGCTCATTCTGTTTCTCTTGGATACGTGATTATATCAGAACACTTATTAAATGGTGTGAAGATTGTCCCATATTTATAGAATGTCAAAATTATTTTTTCATGGCTACAGTGGGTCTAATTGCAGACCAGATTACGAGAAGCCCCATCCAACCTGGCTTTGAACACTTCCAGGGATGGGACAGCCATACCTTCTCTGGGCAGCCTGTTCCAGTGCCCCACCATGCTCCCAGTAAAGAATTTCTTCCTAATATATATTGTAAAGCCATTTATGCTGAAGCCCTTTGTCCTATCGCTACTTGCCTGTGCAAAAAGTCTCTCTTCAGCTCTCTTGTAGCCCCTTTAGGTATTGGAAGGTTCTGTAGGGTCTCCCTGGAGCTTCTGTTCTCCAGGCTGAACAGCCCCAGCTCTCCCAGCTTCCATAGCTCCAGCCCCAGGTGTTCTTTGCTCCATGATGGCAGTTGCTCAATCCCATGAGGAGATCTCATGGTTGGGGAGAGTGGGCAGGATCAGACAACAGTTTTAGAGCAGAGCTAAAATGCTGGCAAAGTGAAATTGCTGTTGTTTTGTGTGACTGCACATGATCATCTTCCAAATTATATAAGCAGGATAGGGTCATTGAGATTTTTAGTCCAGTCCCTCGCTTTTTGGAGTTGATTGTTTTATAATTTATCTAAAAAACTGTTTAAGTAAGCTGTCCTACCTCTGTTGCTCTAATACCCCTATAGCTGTTCACTTTTCTGATGATTAGATTTCTTTCCTCCTAGTTACCTGCTTAAGTTTAGTCGTGACCAGCATTGCTCTCTATAAATAAACCTGGTAGGATGTGCAGGGAGAAGTCTTTAAATTTTATGACAAGTCAGTCTTCTGGTCTCATTCTTTGAATAAGGCCTATTTCTCCAAATGAAATATATGGGGTGTGCACATTGGCTTTCATATGACAGATTTTTGTTGTCCATGTTATCAAAATTCGTGTCTAGGAAAGCCTGCAATGAAATTTCAATTGATCTTTCATAGCTTTTGCTTGCTCCGAATTTTGTACTGTAAAGAACACCTTTATTTGCACATAGGTTGCTATAGAAATGTTTAAAACATGGAATGTTAATTTTGTGTTGAATTTATCTTTAGGGGGTAATTACAAATTAGTTTTGTGTTTTTCTTTTACAGATGCATATAGACTCTCATGATGCTCTGGGAGTATTGAACACTTTGTTTGAAATTTTGGCTCCTTCATCCCTTCGCCCTGTGGACATGCTTTTAAGGAGTATGTTTGTTACTCCTAAAACAATGGTAAGCTATTGTTTTCAAAGAAGAGAGAATCTGGAATCTCTCCATGCAAAACAAAAGAGAATGTGTTTCTCTTTAATAATTTGCTAAGTGGTGTTTAAATACCGGCAGCAGAGTTTGGGAACAAATTGGCTAGAACTAATGGGATTTACCAGCTGGGAGCACTTGATACACAAACTTTCTGCTTATGAATTACTTTCCTTCTTTTGTATTTGAGGATCAGGAATGTAAAGGAAGGTACTGTTATAATAAAATAGAATGCAGTTTAATAGGTAAATCACATTTTTCTTATACAAGAATTAGTACTGTTTCTATAGCTGAGAGATTGTTTAACAGTGAATATGAGCTTGACACTTACCACAGGAATAGCATTTTGTAAGATCTGAACTCAAAATTTATTTCTGGTTTGCTGCATTCTCATAAGGGTCTGATTTTTTACAAGTTAATGAAAATGGTAATTTTTAATACATTTCTGTGTTGGGTCATTTAACTTCAAAAGTATTCAATCTTCTGTATTTCTGTGTTTGTGTTAGGCATCAGTGAGCACTGTCCAGCTGTGGATTTCTGGAATTTTAGCTATCCTTAGAGTTCTGATTTCACAGTCGACAGAAGACATCGTTCTATCCCGTATACAGGAGCTTTCCTTCTCACCATATTTGATTTCATGTCAAGCAATCAACAGACTGAGATGTGGAGAAAATAACGTGTCCACACCAGAGGACTGCACTGAGGTCAAACAGGCGAAGTACCCACCTGAAGAGACATTTTCCAGGTACGTTGTCTTTTGAATAACTTGGGGAAAGGTAGAGAGTTTTGAGAAATCACACATACATTGGGCAGTGTTTAACATGTATAAAACTTTTGTCTGATGGGAATCTGGTCTGTTAATTAGTTGATACGGGACAAGTGTGTTGGAGGAAGGAATATTGAGATGGACAGAGATGGAGAAGTTGAACAGATTTTAGTAGGACTTTGGACTGTCCTGGTACCTCTTCTCAAGCCAAGTGAAGGACCTAATGGAGCTGTTAAAATGGGTGAATCCTGGACTTAATAAATTAAGGTCCAGAAACTTCACCGCTTTCCTTCTTTTCTGTGTGGGGACTAAATGATGAAACATCCCTTTAAGTGGAAGCCCAGGTTCTGTATTAGAAACTTGGCAGCAGTGGGAAACAAATCTATTGAGTTAGTCCTGCTCTTCTTTTCCTATTTTTAAGGCCCAGCTTTGTCTAGTTAGCTTCCCATGTTGATGTCCTTGGAGGGTGAAAAACATCAGGCAAAAGAAGCATGGAGAGATGGCAGTAGTATTATGTTGACATAATGTTTGTTATTAAGGCATTATGTTTTAATTTGGTGGGAAGCATTTGAAATAGCTGTTTGTTTAAGAAAATAAGAACTTTTTACTCAAGTAGGGAACTTCAGATAGGAATAGAATGCTGTTTCATATCATCAGCTCACTGTGAGGGTGATGGGTTTTCTGGACACTCATACTGTGTCCTTATGACCTTATGGACCTTATGTCCATATTGACCTTATGTCCAACAGCAGTGCTGTAAGTAACAGTAATGGTTATGGCCAGGAGCAAGGATGCCTTTCCTCAAATACCCTCTTTTGGTGGTGCTTTTGACACCACACATTGTCCCAACTGGAGGTTTGATAAAGAAGCTGTGTAGTAGAGTGTGGATAGATGAGGCTGTAAACAGGTGAATTACTGTGACTTGCTGAATTACCCCTGCTCAGCTGAGCTGTGGTGACTCTGTTTTTAGCTCAATTTAACTCAATTGCTTTTAACAAATCACTATAAAGACACCACAGCATTCTAAATATTTGCTTTGTGAGTTGTGACAGTGTATGAATGCTATTGTGACTGTAGCCAATGAGTAGATAATGTAGATTTAATATGTAATTATTGAAGTGCTCGTGATCATATAGCATCCTATTTATTTTAGGTTAACCTATTCTGTAGTATTTAATTTAGTATGTTATTTAGGATGAATGGACAAGAACTTCTATTTTATTTTTCAAACTGAAGTTTCATAGGCTAACCTCATCTTGCTCTGAAAGACTGATAGTTTTCCTGTTGATTGTATATGTGTTTCTTTCAAGATTCTTACTGCAACTGGTTGGCATTCTACTGGAAGATATTGTTACCAAGCAATTAAAAGTGGACATGAATGAGCAGCAACATACTTTCTACTGCCAGGAGCTGGGCACGCTGCTTATGTGCTTAATACATATCTTCAAATCAGGTAATACTTAAAACGCTGCCCATTTTATAGCATGCAGTGGCAGAGTGGTTTTTAAGTTCCAAGACAACTCATAAATGGATTGAACTACTGAGAAGGAATATGTAAGTGCTGAAGATGTTATGTCTTACTCCATATAAAGAACTTACGAAACATAGTGCTCATGCATGCAGGGCACATTTTGCACATTTCTTCTGTCTTTGTGCAACAAAATGTAATTAGTGACTCTTCATCTCTCCTTTTAACTGTCTAAAATTTTTCGGTCCAAAAAACACAAAGCATTCCAAATTTGTGGCTATATTTCTCATGTTTTCTCTCAGTTTGGAGGTTGGTGGGTGTGTCCAGGCTTAAAGTACTGAGTTACAGACCACTAGTTCAGACTCATGACAAGGAAGGTTCCTGGGTTTTGTCATAATTAATTAAAAATATATAAAACAAACAAACAGCCCCCCCCCCCCTCCAACAAACCACCACAGAAAATCAGGAAAGGTAGCACTGTTCCAGCTAGCTGGTCTTGAGCTGCTTTCTTCAGGTTTGGAAAATTTAGCTTTAGGTTTCTTCTGCTGAATACCCAGTCTCTAGCCCTTTGGTAACTCCTTAGTCCTTAGCTTGATTCCTTAGTATTATTTTCTGAATAGTGGTACTGTCTTCCCCTTCTTCAATTCTTTCTTTACTCTGACTGCCCTTTTTGCCTTCTGATTTTCAGCTTGCAGCTGAAATGCAGCCTTGGCTTACTGTTAGTTGTCTGCAGTTTAAAAGGTCTTGGCCCAAGTCCCCTGTTCTTCATAGGCTTCCTTGCAGATATGGGATAAGGAGCTCTGCATTCTGTTGCCTTGGTCTGTGAAACAGGAGTCCTCCAAACTGAGGTTCTTGGTGCAAAGACTCATGGAGTGTGCATGAAGAGGCACAAAATTCATCTTTGTTTCAGGTGTGCTTTAGGGCCCAGAACTCTGGAGATAGAGAGTAACAGTTCTCTTCCCGTGTGTCTGTTAAAGTAATAATTTTTATACATTTTTATACTGATTTATTTTATTATGTGTTTTAATTATATATTAATTTGTGTTTAGGAGAAATATTTGAAGCAAATATTGTAACAAATAACTTACGCCAGGATGTTTTGTCATAAAGTGATTAAATGGTGTCAAGCCAGGAGCAATGAAATCAGAAAATAAAGCTGTTGATTGAAATTGGGTTAGTGGATTCTTCCACAATGGGAACTGGGGATAATTGAAAGGGAAGGCTCAGCTAGTTCTGCTGCTGTGACTGGCTTCCAGGCTGCACTGGGAGTCTTGCCAGGAATTACATAGAAATTTTCATGCAAAATTAAATATTAAAATACGCATGCAGAGCATTGGGATATGTGGATTGGATGATCTCTAGAAACTAATTTAATGTAATACTACAAATAACTTCAGGTATGTTATTACTACTAGTACCTGGATGGTGTAACAGAGTAAAAGAAAAGTTTTTCCAACACCTGGGCTGTATTTTCTTGTCATAACATATTTATTTAGGTTGAGGAGTAATTAACTGCCTGAATTTGTAATACTTTTCTTTTGTTCAGTTAAAACCTCCATAATTATTTTCTGTAAGTTATGTTCTCCTAACTATGGGTGTAGCTTATAGCAATTTGTGTCTGGAAACATAGGCTGTATTCTGTCATTTTTAACCACTGTTCTACTTGGATTTTGTCTTCTCACTCATGGCAGTTTTTTCAAAATGTGAGCATTGCTGACTCCTGTGTTTCCAACTGTAGGAAGCTACTGGATTATAAGTGAACATTTTCAATGTACTCCTTTGAATTTAGAAATAAAAGGCACAGGCAAAATAAAAAGATGAGCATGCAGTGGCTTTTATGACTGTAGGAAGTCACTAGATGGTGTAGTTTCTGCAAATGCAGGGAGCTGGAATGGGACTAGCACTGGTTTGCTAATAAGTGGAACCAGCGATTTGAGACTCAGTTATTTTTCCCGTTCTTTGCTATTTACATTGTGTATTTATCAGTCCTGGGGGCAGCTTAAATTGCTCCACATGGCTGTGGAATTTACAGCTTCATTCTTCTGTATGTCTGGCAAGGAAAGCAAGTAACACTGCAGATTTCCTTCATTATTCTGATTAGCTCTTGGTTTCTAACTGACTCTGAGGAAACCTTTTTTTACCCTGATCTTGTCTTCTCATAGAAAATCAAAAAGTCCTATACCTTTACACAACTTTCTTTGTTTTCCCACCCTTCTCATATTTCTGGTTTTCCCAACCTTTGTTTTGGCATACAAATTCAGAATCAGCAAGTCAGAAAGCAAAATTCTGGGGTTTAGCTGAGTGTTCCATATGCAGGGTAATGGCAGAAACAGTTTTTGCACTTTTGAAATTGGATGAAAGAGGATAAATTTAGCTTCAACTAAATGTATTTAGAAAGCCATCCTCTGAATACTTTTAGGTCTTCTTCCTTAACATGCAGGGTAGTAGTTACCTCATAGCTCTTAAGTAGAAGATCTGTGTTTTAATTTATAAACAAACGAACTAGTCCTGGTCCACAGGTGACAGTTTTAAGTTTAATGAAGGTTTTCATGTATCAGATTAATTAGAATTGTAATGAAACCTATCTAAACATTATTTATTGAGTCCGAGACCTGTAATTTCTGGTTTACACACTGCCCTTGGGCAAACTTCATCACTTGCCTTAAATTTGTAAAATTGCTTAGGATTTACCTTTCTTGCAGGACTTCTACCCTGAATAATTTTAAAACTTCAAAATTCAGACTAGAGCTTTGTTACTCTAACATGGTTTTATTGTTTTCAGGGATGTTTAGAAGAATCACAGCTGCAGCCACCAGACTTTTTACAGGAGATGGATCTGATGGTAGTTTCTATACCCTTGAAAGTTTGAGTGACCTTGTTCAGTCCATGATTCCCACTCATCCTTCTTTAGTTCTCCTCTGGTGTCAAATCTTGCTTCTTGTCAATTATACCAACTACAACTGGTGGTCAGAAGTGCATCAAACCCCAAAGTAAGTTTTGGTTTTGTTCCCTAGTAGTAGAAATGTGTTTCATATAATGATATTTGCTAAAAGCATATTAAAACAATCCAGCTGCTTTCTGCCAAGCCTGTCAGCCCGTTGAATGGTGCTGCTTGGATTCTGAAATGCAGTTCTACATTTGCTTTATTGTGTGTACATATTGTCTGTTCTGATATTGGTGTGACTTTCAAACTGAGGAAATGTATCTTGCACTCAGTTATTCCTCAAAAGAACTGCCAGGTAATCTCTCCACTTCTAAGGCAAGATAATTTCCTTTGTGTACTACTTTTTATTCAAACTATGGAAATAACTACAGCAAAATATTCAGTCTTTCATGTTTATATGGAGACCTCATATTTCACCTTCTAGGAAATAACCAGCTGGTGGAGATGATGGACACTGCTGTGTTTGTGACAATACAATCTGATCAGTATAACTGTAACTAAAGCTATGGGATTGTCTGTTCTCAGAGGGTTTAATACCAAAACATGGTATTGACATCATGCTGGTTCATTAGCATCGAGCACTGTAATAACCTCACTGAACACTGGTTGTCTGAAATTTGGAGATTTGTTCTAAAATGAGTATTCTCATGGTTTGAAGTTAGTTTATGCCACCTGTTAGGCATTGGAATGATTTGTCCTCAGTGGATAAGGAAGGGACCTCCTGTGAGGGTGGGTATCCCTCTGTGTTAACTGTGGAGGGAGGTAAACAAATTACTTGAGAGATGTTTCTGGTGCTTGTGAGTGTCACTGTTGTGCAGTGAGTGTTGGGGCAGACTCGTCTTGCTCTACAACTGAAGTGCATTAATACTTTTTCAATGTGAGATTCTTGCTTCAGTGCAACCTTATGAATTGAAAATATATTATTCTAATTTGTGGAAACATGGAATTACCACGATTATGAGCAAAGCAGGGCAACTACTCAGGCATTGGAACAGGCTGCCTAGGGAAGTGGTGGAATCACCACCCCTGGAGGGTGTGTGGATGTGGCACTTCAGCATGTGGCTTAGTGGTGAGCCATGGTGTGGTGCTAGGTTAAAAGTTGGATGTGATGATCTTACAGGCAACCTTGATGATTTTATGAACTAAAATAGCAGTAATTTTTTTTTTATTTACCGGTATCATCTCTTTTTTTTTTCTGGGTTGGGCATCACTTTTAATCTGACTCTAGACTAAGTGCTCAAGAACACTGGTTTGTTTTGAGAAGAAAATACAGTAGTAGGTTCTCTTATCCTACCAGAGATGCAACAGCCCATGTTTTTCTTTTAAATAACTCATTTAGTTCTTTAGACTGTCTGAGGAAGTAATAAGCAATACTGCAATTGTTAAAAAATAAAGATCTGATAGAACACAAAGTTTCTACTTCAAGGAAGTGTGATGTTTGAATGAAGTTTATAGGGAAATATACATGTCATGTAAGGACATTGGTAGGATACTCCAAGCACTTTGGTTGTTCATGTTTCAGTAGCCATACTAAGAAAATAGTATATAACTAACAAAATACAATATACTTTTTGCAGGCGACACAGCCTTTCCACTACTAAATTGCTTAGCCCTCATATATCTGGAGACAGCGATGAATCAGATTTGGAATCTAAGCGTGGCATGTGCAATCGTGAGATAGTGAGAAGAGGAGCACTCATTCTCTTTTGTGACTATGTTGTAAGTTTTGAATTATGACTTTTATAACTAGAGTTTTGAGTTATTTTATGATGCTGACAGTCATTTATTACTGATATGTGTTAACTTAAAAGTGAAGTGTGTTAAGTGAAAAATAAAGACTTGTGAAACCAGTAATTTTATTTTCAGGTGGTGCTTCTGTAAGCTTAGATATGACCTCATTTGGCATTTTATTCTGTTCTGAACTGAGAGGTCTCTTGGCTTTTAAAGGTTACCTGGGCAATAGAATTACCTTCTGGGTATCACATCCCTTACTTGGGAGGTGCTTGGAGCACACTATGAAGTTCATAGTGTTCATGTTCAACATCGGTAGCAGTGCACAGTGTCCAGGAGACAACTAATTTCTGTCTCTACACCTTAAGAAGAGAGGTTTTACATGAACATTTAAACTTCATTTTGGTTTTCCAGTGAGAGCAATTTCTGTGGCTTTGGCCTTTTGCTGCCCCAATATTAGAGTTTTAGTTCACTGGGAAGTTTTGAAGTGAATCTTCAGTACTAAGAGGTACTGCACTTGGGTTTGCACCTCAGATCAGTTTAGAGGCAAGCAAACTGCATTCCTTTCAGGTTCAACTGAACAAAAAGCTATGTTTAGGAAGCACTTCAAGTACTAATGGACATTCAGTTACAGGAGTCAGATTAGAGGTAGTCCAAGGTAAAATCCTCCAAAACCTCTTTACTGGGGAGGTACAACCTCTCAGCATTGTGTGGTTAACTGTACAGATATTTTTGTGTTGCATTCCACTGCTTGTTGATATTCACAAGCCTCTAGAGGTTTAACATTAATTATTGACAGATCTCTTTGGATTTGCTTTCCAGAAATTCTTCATTTTGTGTTAAAGACCAGTAGTAATAAGAAATCTTTAAGAAGCCTAAATGAAAATCACATTTTACAAGACAACTCTGTGTGCATTTTTATTTCAAATAACATTTCATTAAAAGCAGCATCTTTGAATCAACCTTCTCAATTTACTTGTTTCTAACCTATTTTTTAGTGTTTTTAGAAAAATAAGTTGCACATTCATGGTAAATACTTTAATTTGCAACAAGATCGAAACATTTGGAAAATACGTCATGTAAAAATAATGATGGTGGTATTAAGATATAGACACTCTATGCCATTATTTCAAAGTAGCTACTGGAATTATGTATGAGAAGCTTCATCTTGTGTCATGTTCAGTAATTAAAATCTTAACATTGGTGTTACTACAATCCGATTTTAATTTTTCCCCTTTAGTGTCAAAACCTACATGATTCAGAACACCTGACCTGGCTTATTGTGAATCATGTTCAAGACTTGATTAATCTGTCCCATGAGCCTCCAGTACAAGACTTTATCAGTGCTGTTCACAGGAATTCAGCAGCCAGTGGTCTCTTCATCCAGGCCATTCAGTCACGGTGTGAGAATCTTGCAGCTGTAAGTTTAACTTTTTGACTTCTTATAAAGAATAAAGTCACTTCATTTCAGCATAAGTTTAACTGATAAGTAAGCAAAGTTTGACATTTCTGGGTCATTTATCAACTTCCAATTTTATTTTTAAAGTGGCTTACTTAAAAATGCAAACAGTGAACCTTACATTAGCAACTTCAGTATTAGATGTGTTCCAGTCCATCAAATCTATGAATTCAAGTGGAGATGGTTAAGCTGCTTTTCTTCCCTTTATGGGTATTATCCCACATAATCAATATGTGAAGGGTAAATTAGAGCTGTAACTTTTGAGTTTGATTTCAGTGCCTTGGTAGTATAAATAGCAAACTGCTAACTGCAGAGGCAGGAGTAGGAACCAGTCCATCTTCATAGGCCCTGGCAATATAAAAATGATTTGTGAGCTCATGCCTTTCCCATTGATCTGTTCCAAAAGTTGTAGCCATTAGGTGAGGGAAAATCACTAAGAAATTCAGGATATTATTTCTCTTGATTATTTTAGTTTTCAAATTAAAAGGAGTGGATGATGTTTTATAGGGATATAAGGTTGTATGCGTCTCTCTTAATTATGGGAAATGTCATTTGCTGGACTTCTTCTAGAGATAAGTGTGGGAGATGCCACCTGCACCCTGAGTAGCTTCAGTGCTGTTTCCTGTCTCTTTGCATTGCCTCTGTGCAAATCTAGGGCAACTTGAAAGTTACGTGAGATTAATCTGGGCTTCAGTAGCTGAGAATCAGCAGAATGAACTGAACTTAATATGTTTTAATGGAAGATGTAGTCACTGTGTGAAATGCTTGTGATTATCAGGAAAGACAGTAAAATTAAAATAGCTGGTGTTAACAGACTGCTCTAAACTGAGATTCATTTCATGAGTCAAACTAGTGTGTCTTTGTGTTTCTCCCTTTAGAATATTAGTTCTGAATTGGTGCTCATATTAAAAAAAAAAATTAAAGTAATTGAAAAAATATTTGTACACCCTTTTAATCCTGAGTTGCTACTGCTGTTTCTAAACATATGCTCAGAAAATCCCCACTGATTGTCTGGATTTCTGTACTGTCACTTGTCTTGACTATGCACATGTTCCTTCCTTCTTCCAGAAGGAGTTGAAACTTCTCACTGTGTTCAAAGCTTTTTGCAGTTTCATGTAAATCTGTAGCTTTTTTCCCCTAAAAGTTTTGCTCCCTGTGTTTTTCTTACTCTTGTAAGAGTAAGCTTTTACAGTTACACATCAAACAACTTACTGTTCATATTAATTAAATAACCCAGTAACTCATTCATACAGAGATGATTATATTGATCAGGTAGTTGTCTGCTACAGTTTTTTCTAAATGCCTTTCCCTTTAGCTTTAAGATCTTTGTATTCCAAATTAATTGTAATGTTTTATCTGTTTCTCTCTTTCGTGCTGTTTCAACATCTAGCCCACAACTCTGAAGAAGACCTTGCAGTGCTTGGAGGGAATCCACCTGAGCCAGTCCGGGGCTGTGCTGACCCTGTACGTGGACAAGCTGCTGTGCACTCCCTTCCGAGTGCTGGCTCGCATGGTTGACACCCTGGCCTGCCGCCGCGTGGAAATGCTGCTGGCAGCAACTCTGCAGGTACAGATGAATCCATGCCTGTGAATCACGTTGGGTGGTGGCAGCAGTGTAATCAAGAGCAATGATTGAAAGTACGTCCAAATATGATTAAGTGATTTCATTTGATGATGTTTTTAATTTAATATATAGATACGTGAGTGTTTACTTCATTGCATTTTATCTGGCTGTAGCTTTGTTAATCCAGTAAAAGTATTTCTGGGGATTTTGTGTATTTCTGTCCTGTAAAATTCTTGTGATTCTTTCGTATAGAACAGCATTGCTCAGTTACCAGTTGAAGAACTGGACAGAATTCAGGAGTACCTTCAAAACAGTGGATTAGCAGCAAGGTAAATATTACCAATAACACTATTAAAATGTCAAACTAAGTAATGTTCTAATACAAATCATGTTAACTCTGTTTTCCTGCATTTTGGCTTTTTTCCTAGAGGTCAGATAATGGGTCCTTTTTGGAGGTAAACTAGGAGTAAAGCCTCTCATAACATGCTGACATGTTCTGGCACAAGGGGCAGTTGTGTTGGCTGTTTTGAATTTGCAGTAAGAACTACTTAAGAACTAAAGCAAGCTCTAGAGGGTTGCATCAAATTCTCTTTCCTGCATCCTATTCAGTATTTAACTTTTGAGAGACAGCAGCTGCAAATTAATTTCTTGACAAAATCTGTGTTACTAAAGCCAACTTTATTTTCCTCCAACTTGCAAAATATTGTCAGTTCAAGCTAAGTGGGCTTGGGGTTTTTTTAGGGTTTGTTTTTTTTTCTCCCAGACAACTGTGTTAAAAGTTTTAACTGTTTAGTCTCCTGGCTGTTTAAACTGCTGGCACAAAAAGGAGAAAATAACTCATTTTTTGAAAAACTTTAATTTGATGTGGAAAGATCCGTATTTATTCCTCTTGTCATTGCTGTTTGAGGTTAATACTTGTTGACTGAAATAAGAAATAAGCAGGGGAAAGAACCTAAAACCTGAGACTGCAGTAGATCAATAGTAATGTACCTACGTAGGTAATGTTACATTTAAATTTAAAAAAAACTCAAAAAATTACTTTGTACAAGTTCTTGATAGCAGTAGTGGAATTTAAGAAAATTCCAACCAAACAAAACAACCAGTTAAAAAAAAAAAAAAATTCTTGATACTGACATAAATTCAGAAACTGGAGTTCTTAGTATAGTGAGGGATAATTTGTTAAAAAGAGAAGTATAGTTTTAGTGGATTCTTCAATAATATCTGTTAGAATGTATTTTGCAGTCAAATAATCTGTACACTAACTTTGATTCTTCTTACTCATTAAAAGATTTGCTGCATAAAGAAAGCTGAACAGCTTGTATTTTATGCTTAAGTATAAAATTTTAACACTAAATTAAATTTAAATTTTTATTTGTTGGTGGTACTAAGTTAATTAATTTTGGCCACTCATACCTGGAGAAACTTTGCATCATATAACTGCATATATCCAACAAAAAACTGAAGACCCTGCTGCTTTTCTGTCCTGGGATTAGAATTGAGTCACTGGATGTCTTTCTGTTTTTAAATGATTTGCAAAACTAAGATAGCCCTCTTCTGATGTGTTCTTCTGTTTTCAGACACCAAAGACTTTACTCGCTCTTGGATAGGTTTCGTCTTATGGTAGCACCAGACACAGCCAGTCCTTCACCTCTGGTTACCTTACACCCACTGGATGGAGAAGACCAACCAGCTTTGGAGAATGTAATCCTGGACAAAGTAAGTTTATGTTTAGAAAGAGTCACTAAAAGTGTCTTGGCTATAAACGAACTTTACTTATTACAAAATATTAAAATGCAGCTTATTTTTACTATGCAGTTACTGTTATCAGGATTGTCAGTGTATCTCAAATATAGATCAGTGATTAATTTCATGTCTGTTGGCTGACTGTTGAACTTGGGATGGATAATTAACACATGCATAGATGTTTGTTATATTGACAGTGCTGTGAAAAATTTACCAAGTTTGGTTTCTTCGCTCATCTTTAATGGAAAGATTTCTATGCGGTTCAATAGAGGCAGATAAATAATCTTGTTTCCTTTGTGTTTGCTGCAGGTATTAGTTTTAGTCATTTGCCGAAAATTTTTGGCTGTCTCTTGGAAATTAAACATTGCTTGTCCAGTCCTTCCTTCTCAGCTTTAAATTACTTTTAGAGAATGATCAAGAATACTGACTGTTTCTGTCTTTCATGGACTTTCATGTGTTTATTTCCAAGTGGAGTGGAAGGCTGAGAGCAAGTCTTGGGGCCCTCTGTGTCTACCTTTTTTCTAGTTTGTCCTGTGGCACAGATAATTTCTCCTTTTCATCCCTCCATGTTCTACAGTGATGCACAGTAATAGGAAACTTATGTAACGGAGATGGCAAAAATTATTTGATTAGCTGACAGTTTGGATGAGTCTGTGAGGCTATGGGGAGATGTTGAGAGCGACCTAGACAACAGGAGAAAATGCTGTGCCCAGAAACCATTTACCCCTAGCTTTATGTCTTCAAGTTACCCCAAAAATCTCCTTTGTCTCTCATGGTAAATTCTAAACCAAAGAAGTAGTTTTTGTATACTTCCCCCCCAACTTCTGCATAGTTCATGGAACCATAGAATATCTTAAGCTGGAAGGGACTCATAAGGATCAATGAGTTCAAATCCCTGCTTCTCACAGGGCTACCTAAAAATAAATCCTATAGCTAAGAGCATTATCTAGATACTCCTTGAACTCTGACAGGTTCAGTTGTGTTCTAATTAATGTCAGCAAATTTATTTAAATCTGAAGAGTTTTCTTCCTTGGTTGTAGTATTGTTTTATTTGTTATTACTGTGTCTGCTCAGCTTTAGGATCCTAATACAAGTACCTGCACTATATATTGAGATTCATTTTTCCTCATTTCCTGTCCAGACTTCATGGAAATAGACAACTTGTCAGTGAACGTCCATTGGTCTAGTTTAAGATGTTCCATTTATCAGTTGTTTGTTTTGCTTTGTTTTTTAGTTTGAGGGGATTTTTAAATATTAATGTAACATACAGATGTCTCAGACATTCAATGAGCAGTTCTCCCTCTGCCCCCCATACACTGTGTTGTTTTCTGAAAACAAGTACGTAACAAATTTCCTTTTTTGATTATTAAAGGACTGGTATGTGTCACTAGTGAGGTCACAGTGTTACATCAAGTCTGACTCAGCACTGCTAGAAGGAGCAGAGCTGGTAAATAGGATTCCTCAGCCTGACCTGAACTCCTTCATGACCAGCAAGGTAACTTCTTTGTCAGAGGAAGAGGATGTAATCAGTTCAAGTGTTCCTATTGGTAGTATTAATAGATTACATTCTGAAATGTTTACATCCTTAAATGTAAACACTTCAAATTTATATAATACTGATACTGATAATATATACTGATAATACTAATTCACTTAATTTTAGAAACTAAAGTAGTAGATATTTGTGTAAAACAGTGGATATCTCTGTCTAGCAATGTTGCTAATAGTAAATTTCTGGTAGTACAGCTTGAGTAGAGAGTGGAAGCAAAGGTTTATTTATGTATTGCAGTCAGAATAATCAAATTTTACCATTTTACATAATCTTGTTTTGCCATATAGTCTCTTCCAAGGCCAACTGCTTCTGTAACCTCTTCAATATCTGTGCTAGTTGACTTGCAGGAAGCCAGTAACAGGCCACAGCTTAGTAAATCTGGCATAAAGGACAACTTGTATCTAAGAATGTCTTTTGTTCAAATTCTCACCCTGATACTTGCTGCTGGTATGCAGAAATGATAGTGGGGAAGCTGTTTTTAAAAAGATATTTGACTTGTTTGTTTGAAAACTTATTACTTAAAGATTCCTTCTGTATATGTCATCCTTAAGCTTTATTCACATGTTGCCCTGAAAATTTGGATTAAGCATATTGATTTTTCTTCCCAGTGTGGTACTGGTTGGAATTTAAATGTGGAGCCAATGTGGGCTTAGCCATATTGGCACACCACAGTAGAGCAGAGGTGCTAATAATAAGTTAGTTAATCAATAAACTGTAAATTTACCACCTCATTATTATGTTAGAATAATACCACCAGATTCTTAGTTTCACTTTAAAAGCAATTTCTTTTTATTTACTATTTGATTTCAGGAATTCAACCTAAGCTTGTTAGCACCTTGTTTAAGCCTCGGCATGAATGAGCTCTCAAGGGACCAGAAGAGCAGCCTCTTTGAAACAGCTCGGAGGGTAACTCTGGATCACGTGTCTTCTGCTGTACAAAACCTTCCAGCCAACCACCAGGTTTTTCAGCCACTGTTGCCAACTGAGCCATCAGCCTACTGGAAAAAACTAAGCGATATCTTTGGTAATAGACATAATGGTCTTTTAAAGTTTATTCTCTCCTCTGCAAAGATACTTTACAGATGTCTTGTGAATACATGAACTTGCTATTTAAAAAAAAAAATCAAGATACCTGGCATAAAAATGCTTATGAAATAGTTCTGAAAAACATTTATTGAAGGAAAAAAATTCAAACTGCTAGATTTCATCCAGTCTTATTTTATAGGAGATGAGGTGATGTATCAGTCTGTGATGACACTTTGTCGTGCACTGGCTCAGTATTTGTTGTTACTCTCAAAACTACCAGCTGGTCTCCGTGTTCCTCCTGACAAAGAGGATGATATCCTGAAATTCGTCGTGATGTCAGTAGAGGTAAGAAACTAGACTATAATTAAGGATGTGATGAAATGTTGGGAGAGGGAACAGCTCTATCTTAAACTGATCACCACTGAGTAATTTTTGATCAGGGCAATTCGTTTGTCTTGACTGTAGAAATTTCTTTAGTGGTTTTTGTGGTTGACCTGTGCTAGTAAATCAGATTTGGGTTGTGGGACAAGGACAGTTTTATACAAGGAGAGGTTGATTGACTGATGGAATGATGCTGGCATTTGGGAGAATGCGTCCTGCACTGATTTTTGGGACACTTAATAAACAGTATATAAATGTCATAATTTTCTTGTACTTAAAATAAAGAGTGTTCTCTCAGGAAAAAAGTACTATTTGCTACTAAAACTTTACATTTTGCTGAGTTAAAAAAAAAGCCACCCTTGGTTAGAAGTTGTACTGTTGTGAGAATTTGCTATTAATGGGAAACTTCTCTTTTTGTACAGGCACTATCATGGCATTTAGTGCATGACCAGATTCCATTAAGTGTAGATCTTCAAGCTGGTCTGGATTGTTGCTGTCTGACACTACAGCAGCCTAGTCTCTGGAATTTGCTGTCTTCTGCAGCTCATGTGACATACGCTTGCTCCTTAATTAACTGCATTAGATTTATCATAGAAGCAGGTGAGTGCAGTTTGAACAGCTTGGAGAAAAATTTTGTTAATAGATTGCCAGTCATCATTGATCAAATGCTGCATGTCTGGAGTATTTCCTTTGAGTCCTTATTAATTATTTGTTTGACAAATTCATCTTTTACTACTTTAATTTCCTGTTTAAAATTTAGCATTTACTTTCGAACGTGGCAAATGCCTTAGATACGTCAAACATCTGACTACTATGTGGTGTTGATTAAAAAAGTGGAATATGAAATACGTAATAGCTGTATCTTTCAAATATTTTTCTCCAATTCAGTTGCTGTGGAACCTGGTAATCAACTTCTTAGTCCTGAAAGAAAGAAGAATACTTCAAAACCTTTAAGTGAGGGGGAAGTTGATTCAAATGCACAGAGTAAGTAAACAGTGAATTTTGCTTCTGGCCTAAACTTTCACTGAAGAAATATTTTTAGGTACCCTTTCCATTACTATTGTTTTGAACAATGAAAGTTCATCAAAGACCTTATTTGTATTTGGTAAATGTCTGTTAAATATAGGTTGACATATTTTTGGCAGGTATAGTTGTTTATTCTTGAAAGTTATACTTTAATGCAGATTTTTCTTCTTGGGGATTCTGTTAGCTGTGCAGCGTGCTACAGACTGAGCTTTTTAAAGTGTTGTGGGATTTTAAATTTTTTAAATTTCTTTGTATGCATCCTTTTTGTGATTTTTTGTTGACATACTCTTTTGTTAAGAATTTCTTGTGTTTCTGTCTTTTTAAATTATTTGTCTTTTGAGTGGATTCATAAAACTGGATTTCTTTCTCTCCCAACAAAGAAACAAAACACATTATTGCAGCATGTGAAATGATAGCTGAGATGGTGGAATGCTTACAGACTGTCTTGTCACTGGGGCACAAAAGGAACAGCAGCATCCCTGTGTTTCTCACTCCTGTCCTCAAGAACATAATCATCAGTTTAGCAAGGCTGCCTATAGTGAACAGTTACACCAGAGTACCTCCCTTGGTATGTTTATTATGCTGTGCTTTCAGGACTTTAAAAGTTATTGAAAAACTTTGAAAATCAAACATGGTGCTGCATCTGAAGTTCTCCATCAGCAGGATTTCAACCGTAAGCTGGTTTGATCAACCAGTCTGTCTTTTTTGAACACTGGGTAATAACATGTGCAGGGGCATTTCTCTGTTTCTCAGCACTCTGTTTTTGAGGGGATGTCAAAACATAGTAATTTTTTTGGTTGAAACTTTTTTGCCCCCTCTGTGATGTATCAGTGAGCTTTTTCAGGCACCAATAGTATGTGAACTGTCTTCCTTGAATTCCATTTCAGCATCATTTCTGTACAATCTCTAAGCTGAAATATGTGACAGGAACTTACTTGCTTCTGTATCTAAACTTGGACCATAAAACTGGATAATTAATTTGCAGTGGGAAGTATGATGGAAAAAGCCCTAAAATTAGAAATATGGTATACATTGTATATAAGTTGTGTTAGATGTTCCATCTTCCTTTGAGTATTTTTCTGTCTGGAGAACTACTTTATTTACTGGTATCTTGTTGCCTTTGAATGGTGCCTGTATATTTAGAGCTGTAATGTAAATACTGTATCTGGTTTAGATAATTAAACTTCCATTATACTTCTTTAGGTCTGGAAATTAGGCTGGTCACCAAAGCCTTCAGGTGACTTTGGCACAGTTTTTCCTGAAATCCCAGTAGAATTTCTTCAAGAAAAGGAAATCTTTAAGGAGTTCATCTATCGCATTAATACACTTGGTATGTACAAAATTAAATTAATACACTTGGCTCTTATTGGGCATTTACCCATGTTTTGAAATTACGGAATAACTGTATCTGAAACTGTTTGCTTACTTCTGTTGCTTATGTGGAAGACAGATGGTATTTCAGAGCAGGTTAGTAGTTGTGCTGCAGTAGTTCTTACATTTTGTTCAATGAATAGAATAAATGTTAGAAATAAAGCCAAAAATAATTCCAGCTCATGGGGATTTCAGTGTGCTCTTGCAGAATGACCACTTGTTTTCTGGAGCATACACTTGACAGCATTTTGCTTCCCCCCCCACTTTTTTCTATTAATGCATAGTATAAAGTCCTGTGATAAGATACCTGTTACCTACCTTCAGATCAGACATCTGATGTTTGGGTTTGACTAGAAGATCTTGAAAGGACCCTTCCAACCCAAACCATTCTATGACTTAGCATAGTGTTTCCAATTCTCTCCACCTTCATGGAGCTAAAGGAGAGAAGCTGTGGTGTCATTCTCTGCCATTCCCATCCACACCCAGTAGATCATAGAATCACAGAATAAACTGAATTGTAAGGGACCCACAAGGATCATCAAGTCCCAACTCTTGGCCCTACACAGGACCATCCCCAAGAGTCACACCATGGGCCTGAGAGTATTGTCCAAACACTTACTAAAACCTTGCTCAGGCTTGGTGCTGTGACCACGTTCCTGGGGAGCCTGTTCCATTACAAAAAATGCCAAAATGAACAGGAAATGGCATGAAACTAAATGCATTGGAAAAATGTACGTTTTTTTAATGCTGTGCCTTGTTTAACTTTGTATTAAGACATAAGTGGCTATCTCTGAGTGTTTCCATAGGATGGATCAGTCGTACTCAGTTTGAAGAGACCTGGGCTACTTTGCTTGGTGTGCTTGTAACTCAACCCATTGTAATGGACCAAGAGGAGAACCAGCAAGAGGTAATGTCATTCATTGTGTTTTTTAAATGAAATTTTACTTAAACCAAGAAAAGTGTTTCTATTAATAAAACTGTAAAGCAGAAAAGAAGTGACTAACACTAAAGAATTTTTTATATTTTGTATTTCCTTTTTTTCATATCCTGGTGAGTTCAGACACATCTGTATTCTGGCTTAGAGCCTCTGCAAGCATGTAAATAGTATGGAAAAAAATCATGAAGCTGTTTCAGCTCTTTATTAGTCCCTCACTCAACACTGATTTTTGTTTTTAAGATTCTTGACTAGAAATTAATTGCAGTCAGTGCTTTGTGTGCATTGTTTATGTCACATATATTTCTGGATGGGAAGAGGAATAGATACCAGGCTTATTAATGATAATTTAGTGAAACACAACAAACTGATATTCAGAGCTTTCGGGATTTTTATTTTTTAAACAATTCAATTACAGTGAGTTCATTTTACAGGAAGATACAGAGAGGACCCAAATTAATGTTCTTGCAGTACAAGCCATAACCTCCCTGGTGCTGAGTGCAATGACCATACCTGTTGCAGGCAATCCAGCAGTTAGCTGTTTGGAACAGCAGCCCCGCAACAAAGCTTTAAAAGCTCTGGACACAAGGTATTTCTTTTTACTTGTTTTCAAATATGTAAAACTTGTGGTTAATACATAATGGCAGTTGCTTAGTGTAACTGTAGCAAAAATATGAATGGATTTTCTAAGCAAGAGTATACATGTGTGGATCTGTTTACATAGAAGTTATGTGGACTTAGCATTGTGAACCTGCTGAGTTAAAAGATTATCTGAAAAAGGTAACATCTTAATAAAATCTAGTAAACAGTGTGCAGAATGTATTTTTCAGCATTTTCATTTCCCTGATAATGAAAATAAACATAGGCACACAACATTGCAGAGTAAGCCAGACAGACTTGCACAAAAGTATTAAAGGAAAGATCTGCTAAAATTGATTTCTCTTGGGCTTTCAGGTTTGGGAGGAAGCTAAGTGTTATCAGGGGAATTGTTGAACAGGAAATCCAGGCAATGGTGTCTAAGAGAGATAATATTGCTACTCATCACTTATACCAAGCTTGGGACCCTGTTCCATCACTTTCTCCTGCTACTACAGGTAAGTGCTTGTTTGTGGGGGCAGAGGGGAGAGTGAATTTCTTTTGCATTTAAAAAGTGAGAAAAATACTCTCTGGAAAATTTGAAATCCAGTTTTCAGGAAATGAAGCCATTTTCACATGTGCTTTGTTATGCACTTTTTAAAAATTCCTTTTGTGTTTCATTACAGGTGCTCTTATCAGCCATGAAAAACTCTTACTGCAGATCAATACTGAACGAGAAATAGGAGATATGGATTACAAACTGGGACAGGTTTGTTGAAAGCTCAGCTTTAAACTTGATTTTTATTACATTTCTTCCAGTTATGAAAAATCAGTTAAGAAGCATTGCATGACATCAAATAGCAACTAAAAGCTCTGAGTTATGCAGGGTAGGTTGTAACCGGGTGTCTCCTCAGCCAGAAGACTGTGTGTTGCCTGTCATTTAAATGGAAAATGTATTTGGCTTTTAGGATTTTTCTAGTCTGACTGTGGGGGTGTTAAATGCACTTCTTTGCTATTTGTTTTTTTCTTTTGTGTGTTCAAGGTCTCTATACACTCCATATGGTTAGGAAATAATATCACTCCACTGAGAGAAGAAGAGTGGGGTGAGGATGAAGAAGATGAGAACGATGTACCTGCTCCTTCCTCACCACCAACCTCTCCTATAAACACTAGGTATCTTATTTTTTTGTCTTTTCTCTCTTTTGAGTCATAGATAAGGTTATTTCTTCATGTTGAATTCAATAAGCTGGGTTTATAAATTAGATGCTGGTAAATAACTATTATATCAAATCAAGCATTTTAGCAGCGCTTAGGAATAGCCAGTTTAACACTTGTTTATTGTTCCTTGCAGGAAACACCGGGCTGGTGTAGATATCCATTCTTGTTCTCAGTTCTTGCTTGAACTGTACAGTCAGTGGATATTGCCATCCAACCCTAGCAAGAGAACACCAGTCATTTTGATCAGTGAAGTGGTGCGCTCAGTAAGTCTGAATTATTATTCAGAATCCTAATTGAGTACATGTTACCAAGTGTTCAGAGCTAAGCAGCATTTGTAAAGCATCTTTTAATACATGGAACACACAGAATGTTCTTTGCAGTGCTATTTTGTGGGCAGTACAGAGATATAACTTGAGCAACTTACAGCATTATACTGATTGAAGCTATATAAGCATCTGGATTGTGTATTCTGCTGCTACATTACAAATACTTTATTGTTACTTAATGATAGTTGATATTTTACTTGACTGCGTGCTAAAGCAAGATTTGCTTATCCTATTCCTTTGTAAGAAAATGAAGATGGAACAATAATGTATTAGAGAATTAAATTGATTAAGTGTAGAAGCAAAACTAAAGAACATAGGTGTGGAACGTGTCTTGACAGCCATTATTCACTATCATAAGAGGCTTCAAATGAAACTATCCTTGCAAGAGAAGCATGTGTTGTGTGTTTTGGGATGATTTAGTACATTGTAAATAGCAATGTTTGTTCATGTCCCAGAGTTACTTACTATAGTGGCTTTCATTTTGTCAACTTTTGGTAAAAAAAATCTCTTGGAGATCATTATTATCTGAGATGAATGGTGGAATTAATTCTGGACAACAATAGCTAATAGTTATTTCAGACCCTTGAGTAAATGTTTACACATTTAATAGATCAATTGAGGAATCTTTTGCTCACAATTACAACAGAAGGGAGAGTCAAATTTTGGCTGTCTGCTAATGGGATTTTTTTAATATTCAATTTTAATTTCCATACAGCTTCTGGCAGTGTCAGACTTATTTACAGAAAGGAATCAGTTTGAGATGATGTACACAACACTGACAGAGTTGCGTAAGGTGCATCCATCAGAAGATGAGATTCTTGTACAGTATTTGATACCAGCTACTTGTAAAGCTGCTGCTGTTCTTGGAATGGTAAGAAATTCTCAGAAAGTTTATTGCAAATTCATGAGTGTCTAGGTTAACTCAGCTTCTGTTGCAAAACCTGGTGTACTTGGTAAGGGTGGTTTGTCTCTAAGAATATCCTTTAGCTGACCTGCATGGCTGTAAGAAGTAATAGGATATGTATTCTGGGCTTTCAGAGTTTGCAAACATGATCTCTAGTTGCCCTGTATTTAAACAGAAAGGTTATTTGGTTTGATAGTTTTTGAGATTTGAGCATAATTTAATGTGCTTTTTGATTTGTCTTATTCAGTTCAGTATTGCCTTTGCCCCGGACTCCTCATTTGTTACATTTCAGGCCAGATACAAGGAGTTGTGGAACAGCTTTTGCTAGATTTGTATTACTGGTGAATGGCTGTAATCTCATGGGAGGCTGGGACAGTGCATGGGATGAATATATAGCCTCAGATAGTCAGGTATCCCTTTTCTTTCCCTCACTCTCCCCTCCACTGCATCATTCTGTCTTGAAATGTGTAGACCAGAGTACTTTCCAGTGAACATTGCAGAGTGGAATTATTTAGGAAAAAAAAATTACTACTCGTTTTGTAAGGAGTTAGCACTTCTAGAAACTCTGAGACTAATATAAAGCTATACGGGTGACAGTGGTAAAAGAAATTTTGAAAGGCTTTTAGCGTGGGGCTTCCAGTAGCTGTTTTAGCAGCAACTGCGCAAGGGAAGGCTGGGAAGGTGATGGCAAACATACAGAAACAGTTTTAGAGATCAGCTTATTCTGACTGGGCTGCCATTTCCCACTCAGTGAGCTAATAACACCTTCTTACAAGCAAACAGCTGAATGTAACAGCTTGGTGGGACTTAAAAAACAAGGTGATTCCATCAAGAGTTGCTTGCTGTTCTGTGCTCAGTTATGTAGAAAATCCACTTAAAAAGAGCAACTAGAGAGCAGACACTATCAAACTGGCCTGTAACTTAGATACTTCATGAGTAAAGGGACAAGGTAAAACAAGTAATTTCTTCTAATTACTTAAATAATAAGGAAAAGACTTTCCAAACTAAAATTCAGAATAGATTCTGCATATTCCAGAAAGTTGTGTTATTTGATAACAGAGAGTGAAGTATCTTATACCAGCTTGACCTGTGAATACTAAACATACAATTGTGGAATCATTTAGGTTGGAAAAGACCCTGAAAATCATTGAGTCCAACCATTGACCTAACTACACTATTTCCATAAGGCTGGAGCCTAAGGAGGCTGGGGGTTACCTTATCAATCTCTACAACTTGAAAGATTGTAGCAGAGTGGGGGTCGGTCTCTTCTCCCAGGTGAAAAGTGACAGGACAAGAGGAAACGGCTTCAGTTTGTGCCAGGGGAGGTTTAGGTTGGCTATTAGGAAGAATTTCTTCACTGAAGGGTTGGTTAAGCATTGGAACAGGCTGCCCAGGGAAGTGGTGGAGTCACCATCTGTGGAGGTGTTCAAGAAACAACAGGACGTGGCACTTAGTGCTGTGGTTTAGTTGATGGTGGTGCTCAGTCAAAGGTTGGACTTGATGATCTTGGAGGTCTTTTCCAGCCTTAATGATTCTGTGAAGTACAGGGTGACAGTCACTGCCCTGGTTCTGCTGGCCACACTATTGCTGATCCAGGCCAGGTGCCCTTGGCCACCTGGGCACACCTGGCTCATGTTCATTCACTCTCAACCAGCACCCTCAGGTCCTTTTCCACTGGGCCCTTTCCAGCCACTCTGCCCCAGCCTGTAGCACTGCAGGGGTTGTTGTGACCCAGGGGCAGGACCTGGCACTTGGCCTTGTTGAACCTCTGACCACTGTCCTTGGCCCACTGATCCAGCCTGTCCGGATCCCTCTACAGAGCCTTCCTGTCCTCCAGCAGATCAACATTCCTGCCTATCTGAGAGTGCACTTGATTCCGTTATCCAGGTCACGGGATTGGTGGAGGGAAAATGTATAGGTCTGAGTACCAGTGCTCTCAGAGAGCATATAAATGGAATTATGTGCTCTGAGTTGAGTAGACAGATACAGATGGCAGAGTATAGTTGTCTGGTACCAATTTGTTTCAGATGGAAGCATCCTTTGTGCTTAGCTGGAAGACCAGAAAATTTCAATCATTCAAGTCCTATATTCTTAATAGCACATACTGTTTATTGAACTAATGCTTATCTTATTTGGGTTTTTTAAATTTTAAATCATGACATAATTTTGTACAAATAAAAGTAGCATCAATTTACTAGTTAATCTGCAACTCATCTCTTATCTGATTGTATTAGTCTTGTGACATTTGATTCAAAGTAGTTTAAGCCAGGCTCTGTTTCGTTCCCTATTTTCTGGTCTTTAATTTGTTCCAAATGACAGGACTTGCCAGTATTTAAACCAGTGTTGACTGCTAATGAATACTCTTGTTGGATGTATTAGGATAAAGCTGTGGCTGAACCAGTAAGTCGACTGCTGGAATCAACCCTAAGAAGCACCCATATGCCAAGTCGAATTGGAGCTCTGCATGGAATTCTTTATATCCTTGAGTGTGACTTGCTTGACGAGACAGCAAAGCAGCTCATTCCAATTATCAGCGAGTATTTGCTCTCCAATTTGAGAGGAGTAGCACAGTAAGACTCTTCCCTTTTTCCCCCTCGCTCCAAACTGTTGCATGTTTATGTATGAACAAAAGGGCTCTCTGTTGTTGGTGGTTGCCACTACATTTTAGAGCAGGCTGTTATATCAAGCGGGTTTTGGCATTTTCATTGAAAATATCATCCAATTTTAGATTTAATTTACAGAGTGAAATGATATTTGAGGGTGAGAAAACTGTTAGATAGTACAGGCTTTTGTGTCTTCGGTAAACTGCGTTACTTAAACATAATTTCTCTGTCATTTTCATTGTAGTCAGTGTTCTCTTATGGCATCTTGGCAATACTTCCTGTGATTTTAAAAGGGGCCTATGTTTCATGTGCAAAAATACTTTGTGTTCCAAGGAATTGTTTATAGTGTCTCTGTTTGTGACCTAGACAATTTTGAGGTGACCACTAGTGTTTTTGCTTGTTTACAGTTGTGTGAATATCCATAACCAACAGCACATCTTGGTAATGTGTGCAGCTGCTTTCTATTTGATCGAGAACTACCCACATGATGTAGGGTCTGAATTCTCTGCAGGAATTATACAGGTATGTTGTGATGCCTCCAGTTAGGGGTGGTCATGTAACCTGAGATCACCACATAGCTGTCTTTTAACACTTAACTTGATTACTGAGGCGTAGGTTTGCTTTTGGGTTTAGTTTCATCAGTTTTTGTTAATACCTGATGCCATTCCGTACTACTGTGGTACGGTGCTAGAAGATGACCTAAATACACCTCAAAACCAGGTAGTTGGCTTTTTGCTTTATTTCAGATGTGTGGAGTCATGGTGTCTGGAAGTGATGAATCAACACCATCCATTATTTATCACTGTGTCCTGAGAGGATTGGAACGACTCCTCCTTTCAGAGCAGCTTTCTAGGCTGGACAGTGAGTCGCTGGTTAAACTGAGTGTTGACAGGGTGAATGTGCAGAGCCCCCACAGAGCAATGGCAGCCCTTGGATTAATGCTGACTTGCATGTACACAGGTACTCACTTTTTTATATTTTTGATGTGCTGAGACACTGGCTGAAGAACAGTGCTAATTTTCTTAACTTATTTTTGTTACCAAGAGTAGGAGAAGTGTATTTTAATATCCACAGTTAACTTGTAACATTATTTTGGTTCAGGAAAGGAAAAAATCAGCCCCAGCCGTATCACAGATGCAAATCCTGGTGCTCCTGACAGTGAATCTGTGATTGTAGCTATGGAACGAGTATCTGTCCTTTTTGATAGGTAAGAGTACAAAATGTGTAAATGGGGTTCTGGGAGGGAAATTATTCTGTTTGTCACTGTGTGGTCATTTCTCTATTTGACAGTTCTTACAGTTAATGAATGATTAACTGTACTCTACTTACTGTTGCTTAAAAGTTACACTCCTGGTATACACAGTAACACTTATGGAATTGCTGAAGGCAGCACAAATGTACAGGAATGTAAATGAAAACCAGACATGTCCTAACTGATACTGTGTGTTGCACAAACCATAATACTTCATAATGTATTTCCAGCTCCCTTCAGGTCAAACTCTTAAGTGCTTTTCAGGATGTCTTCTACATAATCAAGGATATAAATCCAGTTTACAGGAAATAATCTTTCAAACCACCCCAAGAGTTTAAAACTTTTTTCCCCCTTCTTCCCCTCACAAGAGTTGCTTTTTCTGAGGCTGTTAAGTAATTGCAGTGGAAGGATACAGTAAAACTTCTGTATTCACATGGAACTCATTAATGGAAACATTTCAAAAGCCCTGTTTTGATCTGACAATCTCAAGCTGTCTTAAGTGAGTATAGCATGTTAGATTTTGCGTAGTAGTTTGTGGGTAATGGTTTACATTTTTTAAAGTGTTCAGTGGTGTTTCCATAAAACTGGAGGAGGGTTTCACTTCTGCACTTGGTGAGAACAGAACTAGAGCAGTCAGTGCTTGAGTGCTTTCGAATATATCACTGTGAAGAGTTAGCAAAACAAATGTGACTAGTACAAGCAAAAAATAACTTTCGCAGGGAAGAATCACATGGTAACTTGATCTTGACACATCAACAGATGCAGCCTTTATGAGAAACACTTTCCAATCAGTATTATTTAAACAAAATTGTCTGTAGGTTGGAGTATCTTTTCCCCTCTTTACACAGCAACGCAACTTGCTTTTCTTGTTTGATACGTTGGTCATTCTGATCTTGAATAAAAAATGCAAAGACGTAATGGATGGAAATTAGTGTTCTGCTTATAAATGGTCCTTGCTCTGATAACTAGGAGGAGTGATCTCTCTGTCCTTTTTTGTTTTTGTTTAGTTTTTTCAGCATTCCTGTTGGTAAGTCTCATCTCTGATGCAATTCCAGACCTTCAAAAAATGTGACTATTTAAAAAAGAACAGAGGAGACTGTGGGGTAAAGACACACCTGTAACAGCTTCTGACAGCTTTGTTAGACCTCTTTGGGTAGTCTGTTATTCATGAAGATTTGGATTCATCAGTGTTGAAATGTTGCCTATTCAGAGATTGAAAGTAAAATGTTCTTTCCATTGACGATTAAATTGGGAAAGAACAAGATAGGTATTGGAATTCTATTATAAAATATTTTATTTTTTATTATTTGCAGGATCAGGAAGGGATTTCCTTTTGAAGCTCGAGTAGTGGCTCGGATTCTTCCACAGTTCCTTGATGATTTCTTCCCCCCACAAGATGTAATGAACAAAGTCATTGGGGAATTTCTGTCCAATCAGCAGCCATACCCACAATTCATGGCAACAGTAGTTTATAAGGTAGTATTGGTACATTTATTTTTCTTAAATGTTACAGAAGATTTCTAAATGACAGCTCAGCTGAAGGGTTTTTTAATTAGGTCTGACAAACCAGTCACAGTGATTGAGCTGTGATGCTGTGAGTTTTGGCTTCCAGGCGGCACTGAGGGCTAGAATTGCCATGTCACCTGGAAGCCAAAGCTCACAGCAGGACAGTTCAGTCATTGATAATGAGAAAATAAGAGAAAATTAGTAGTTATGAGCCTGGTGCTCATATTCTAGGTCTGAGGGAGCCATCACTTTGTGAACCCAACAGTCAAGCCCCTCTGGACTCAGCTGGGCTTCTGGGTTTTTGGCTCTTCAGCACCTGCTGGACTTGTGCATCACTGGAGACAGCATGTGCACGTTTGAGCTATAAAAACTGGGACAGCAGACAAGTCTTATATTTCTGTATGATTACTTCAGTTTGGCACATATGTCATGAGTCCAGTTCACCAATTCATTAGACTCAGAGTTGTCTTCCAGGAATCCAGTTGGTGACCCTCAGAGCTTTGTAGCTGGAGAGAACCTTTACAAGAGAAATGGAATTTTTTCCCATATCCATCCACCCTGTGTTTATTCCTGTGTACAATATTTTGCAGGTATTCCAGACACTGCATAGCACTGGACAGTCCTCAATGGTCCGTGACTGGGTGATGCTCTCTCTCTCTAATTTCACACAAAGAACACCCGTGGCAATGGCAATGTGGAGTCTTTCCTGTTTTTTTGTCAGTGCTTCCACCAGTCAATGGATTTCAGCAATGTATCCTAAAAAGATTGAATGTGTGCCATTTCTGGGTAATTATAGTGTAAAGCCTTGAAGGATAAGAGTACAACTGTAGCACACAAAAAAAGCAGTTTTATTGCAGATAGTGATGGTATATATTGCTTTGTGCTGTTGGTACCTCAGGTTTGTAGGGGAAAAAAGAGAACTTCTAAACAGATTATGACAACAAAGTTATCTAAAACTACTGCTTTAAGATCAGTTCCTTTTGACTGTGCAAGATGATTGGGAAAGTCCTTTGAAGGATTTTTTAAAAGCTTCACCAAGATAGCACTGCTATGACCTTTAAAAGCATTGCTCTGTGTTCCTTCTGCGAGATAAAATATATTGAAAAAAATGAAAAAAGCCAACAAACTCAAAATCAAGAGAATTGTCTTCTACATACAAACTGTATTTTGCAGTTATCACCCTGTCTATGCACTGCAGTAATACTGAGCTTTGGCAATGGAATGCCATCAGCCAAATAAATTGGAACAGGCAAAAGATACATATATGTAGGTGGTATTAGTGCTGGGTTTATTTAAAAACAAACAAACCCATCAAACAAACAGAAAAGTAACTTGCATTTTGTGAGCAGACAAAAAAAGTGGCCATTTGTCATGTTTGAAACATCCTAATGACTCTCAATCTCAGCAGTGCTCTTTGGCTCTCAGCAGTTGCTGATTGCATTGTTTGCTTCAATGGATAAAACTACTGCTAGCTTGAAATGAATTTCTGAGGATAAGAAATAGTGATGTTAATGAAGAAATAGGATTTATGTAGTAGCACTTAATTGCTAGATGACAGTATTTTGCACTTGAATGTTGTTGGTAAACTCAAGAATAAACTGTTTTAATGGAGACCAGTGTTTGAAACTGCTAAACCAAAAGAAGAGCAACGTCTGTCATTTTATGACCTTAACTTACATTTCAGTCTTCCACATATTATCAGTAGAATGGGAAAATCAGAGCAAGTGGATGTTAACATCTTCTGTTTGGTGGCCATAGACTTCTACCGACACCAGATCGATGAAGAATTGGATCGGAGGGCCTTCCAGTCGGTGTTTGAGGTGGTAGCATCCCCAGGAACCCCATACCATCGCCTACTGACTTGTTTGCAAAATGTCCACAAGGTCACAGCATGTTGAACATCCTGATGTGTAGTGGAACTGCATGACTGGTGTTGGAATATGAATTATGGGGAATGCAAGATCAAGAAAATACCTGGGGTTGCATTTGTGATAAATACGGACCTGTCAGTTTTCCTTCCAGCACGCATGGACAAGTGCTCTGCAGCACTGGAAATCACCTGAGAAGTCAAGTGTAGTAGTTGTTGACACCAGGCACCTCGAAGTGGAAAAGAAGTATGTCAGTGTTTTTCAAGCAGTGTTGGGGACTAACGTGAGCCACACATCCTAGCTGTAAAATACGAGCTAGTACCACATGCAAGGTAGCTGGTATTCCTCTTCTTCCCAGTGTGCAGCTGGAGCCACTGTGGTGCAGCCAGTAAGACACTGACAGACTGTTATTGCAACCTGCAGTCATTAGCCAACTTCATAGTTTTATGTACCTGTATATACCGTTGTGTACTACAGAATAGAATTTGTTTCCTAATGTCTCTCCCAAACAAAGAAAAGAGAAAATGGCTTTTATGATTTACACTTCCAGCATGTAATTTCTCTCTCTGGACTCTCTGATATCCAGTGGTGTATGTGTTGGTGATACCAGAAATATAGTGCACATACGTAACCACACATTTTTCTTTTTTCTTCTCAGGATTTCAAATTTGAGTACAGTATATCAGTGAAAGAAATTTTAACTTAAATATTTCTATATTATGTACAGTATGTAAAATTGTAAGATGTGTGGTGCATGAGCTGTGCTGTAATTGGAGATGAACAAAAGCCATGCTACTGAATGTCTTGACATCTGTATTGTCCTCATTTTTTCTGCTTGTGCTTGAATTCATGTTCCTTTTGGAAATCCATCTTAATGTACAGATTACATCTTGTTTTGCATCTCACTTTTTCTTAAAGTGCTTTAAAACTGGAATATGTTGATTAATTTGTCTTGAGAAACTGTACTAAGGAGGCATTCTTGTGATCCACTTTACTGTAGCTTCTTTTGAACTCCTTTATTTTGAGACATAATGGTAAAAAAGAGGACTAGTTACTCTGGATCAAACTTTAGATACTTAAGAAACTGCTCTTATTTGCTGCACAGCATTTTAAGAGACAAAATGGTGCAAGCTCCCCAGTTTTCAACAACCATTTGACCTTTCCTAGCTGAGACCATGGAGTCATCTGGACCACTCTAATGTAAACAAATTTATGGTAGCAGTAAAGAATCAGAAGGCTGCTGTGGTCTACTTTGGGACTGGCTGAAGTGTTAGATTACACAACCTCTTTTATTACCTCTTGTATCCATAATGCTTTAGACACAACCACAACACAAATTTCCATGAATTTCAGCACACTACACAGGGCAAGATTTAGCTTTTAATCACCACCCAGGGAATGCCATTGATTCCTAAGCTTTACATGAGGAAATCTAGCACAGCATTTGTCTTGAGTTGTATTTGTTATAAGTCTTTCATTATAGAGAAATGATACCTTGGTTCTTGGTCAGATCCTACATTTAGCCTCTCTTCATTTTCTTATCACACCTTTTGGTGACACTTGGAAAAATGAGATAGTGTTGTCAGGAGGAGCATGTACTGTATGTATTTCTGTATATAATGTATATGTTGAAATTATACACATGTGACAACATTTAATGTATACAGATGTGTATATTTGTATTTATTAAACCCATGTATTTAAACTAATTCCAATCTAGACCAAAAATTGTTGCTTCTGCCCGTAAATTGATTACAAAGGAATTGTCCGCTGGTGTCACTTCCTTTTAGAAACTGGTAGAGGAAGTGGATAGTATGGGCAGTAGAAACAACTGTAGATGTTGCTGTATTTAGCTCTCTACAGGTCTTATTATCTAGAGCAATTATTTCTGTCCCTAGTTGGGTTACTCTTCTTCCTTGGGCCACAGCACTGTGGTGATTTTTAAAAGAAACTGAACAGGATTTCAGGAAAAAGTTTAATAAAATAGATACTGTTTGAAAGTTTTTGAGTTATATTGGAAATTGTCCTAATTCTGACAAAAGTCTAATTCCAGGCAGTGAGATATAATGCCCTGTGTTTGCATTAAGGGGTAGTATGGATTACTCTTCCCTTTTGTAATCACCAATAATCATTTTTTACTGTAAACCCACGCACCAGTCAGTTTTTGTAAAATATATAGTTTAAGTGAAGATATTTTTGTAAGCTATTTTCCAAAATTTAAAATAGATTTTAATATATTTTTTAAGCATCAGGTTAGTCAAATTCTCACCATATAACTGTATATGTTGTGTTATGAAACCGTTAAATTCTTCATAATTTTAAGCTCCTTATGATTAACACAGACCAGCTGGTTGCTTTACCTTGGGATCAAGGGAGCGAGACCCTTCATGAAACTTTCCAAACCAGCTTGGCACTTGCTGTAGAATCTTTCCGGCCAGTGAAGAAATATACTGAATTTAGCAGTCAGCACCGCTGGGTGAAAAACATTAGATGTGACAGACTCCCATTCCTCAAATGCCTCTTGCCAGCCTTAGAGCAAATATTTGTATTACCTGTTTCAAGACAACCTCTAGAGCTGTTGCACTCAGTTCTAACCTCACACAGATTCACTGGTAATAATAACTTCATCTGTTTTAGCCTCTCTTGGAGATTTGTTGTAGTATATATACCTCCTGTAACGCGTCCTAAGTGTCTAAAGAAGGGCACCTCCTCTTAGGAAGTTCTCTGTGACCTGAAGGGGTTGTAGCTTAAGGGTCTTCCTAGTGTGGGAGCACACTCCAGTAGTGCTTCAGTTCTGACGTTTCACTGCAGCACACTTTCCTGTCTTCTTCCTAGACATTCTGTGCACACCCTCATTTCTTTTGGAGTGAAATCATACTCAGAATCACTCCTGTCTGCTTTTAGTGACACGAGCCACAAGGTGTGCCATAGGGGCAGTAACAGCAGAACAATGGCCACTAAGGGATTCTGATGTTGGATTTAAAGGAAATAAAAATACTGCTTGTCCTTTGAGATTGACTCGATGCAAGATTTTATTTCACAGAGTGTTTTTGACTTGCTGTAAACAGAAGGCTAATTCTGAAAATTAGGCTGTTCATTTTTTCATTGAGAACAGGGTAGAAATGTGTTTGGTCTTAAGACATACAGTGGAAAAGTGACATGCAGTGAAAATGGCTTCTTTGCAGCCTTACAAGATACGAGGTATGGCATGACTGGGAGCATGCTTGAGACAGATTAATATTTAAAACTTCATTTACAATTCAGTTGTCAAAGAACCTACTTTACTAAAGCTATAACATGGCCCTCCCCTAAGAACACTGTATGCCAGCCAACTTGTTGTAAATAGCTTTTGGACCAGCTACCCACTGGCCCATTAAATAAAGTTTGCTTTGTGTTTCATTTCAGCATGCCCCCTCCCTTGCACTGAGTGCAAGAGTGAGGAATTGCAAACTACAACTTATTGTAAACCGGTTCTTATTTGTGGGATTCAAAGTATTTTCTTTACTATTTATGTTGTTTTCCAGTTGAAATTGAATGTGAGTTTATTTAAATCTTCTCTAAAGTGTATATACTCAGATGTCATTTCTTGCCTAAAGCATCTAGTAAATGATTGTGTGTTACTTTTGCTTCGGTAGGAATGCCTTCTTAGCACCAAGACATTGCTTGTTTCTTAACCACCAGCAGCATTCCAAAAGCACTGAGTAATGAGTGAACAGATTTAGGTCCAATGAAGGGGGGCACAAGTGGAACTTTTTGGGTTAAAAGTTATTTGTTGATATTTAGTAGATTTGCCTTAAGAGCGTTCTGTCTTGCCATTCTTCTTTTTCAGTGGCTGTTAACTATATAGCAGATAAGGAGGTTGTGTCAAAAACACTGCAAAGGCAGTTCTCTAAGAGCAGCAGACCTGGTTTGTCTTAAGATTTTGTGGAGCTGTCAGGGCTGAGCATTTATGCTTCCTAAATAAAAGAAATTTTAGGGTATAATGAGCAATAAATAATAGCAATAAGCAGTTTAATTAAATTCAGTCATTCAGGATCTTACCCGGCATTGAAAGGGATGGGAGAAGATGGGGAACTAATTGAATATATTCATTCCATAAATCAGACTTTTTCCATGTACAATCCCAACTAAACTTTATACTAAAGGTAGAAATTAACTGAGTGACAATGGTATGTGCTTTGCTCTTCTAAAACAATTTTGATTATAAGGATACATTTGATGAAGGTTACAAGAGCGCAAAATACTTTGCTAGTTTTTGGGTAGTTTATTTTAAAGTGAAAACAAGCTGCTGTAAAAACTAGAGTAAGCAATGTAGCAAAATTTTGGGGAAATTAATTATGTTAATTTTACCTAATACTGAGATTTTGGGTGAACTCTTTGTGCATGCTACCTAAGTATCCATTTAAAAATCTTGAGAATCCCACAGTCATACCCAGGAGAGCTTCTACTGTATATCAAGTTCTTAGCTGTATTCAGGTAACTGGGTATAAATGCTGCAGAGCATTTTTTGAGGCATGTGCTGCTTTTTGTCATGTGCATTTGTGTGAGCTTATCATTCCCATCAGTCCATGTATACACACCATCAAGTTGGATAAACTTGACAAGGATAAGGTAACGCACCTTGTGGTGGGGTATAGTTTGAAGGCAATGATGAGCAAAAGCTTGGAGCCCCAACCTGAAAAGCAATTGTACTCAAGGGAAAAGGAAAGCATATAATTTTAGATGTATGTTTAAGTTAAAAAAAAAGCTGAAAATACTGCACATTGAAACTAAAAGAGAAAATAAAATGCAACTATTACTGTAAGTGATTTTTTCTCTGGTTATTTAAAAAAAAAGGCTTGATGCATTCTTACTAGAGTTTTTCCCCAGTATCTCTTCTTTTCAGAAGCTATCAAATACTGAGTATTATTAAGGTATGCAAGAATACTTGAACTCTCTGCAAGTGTAGCTATGCTGCACAATCACAGTGCTGTTTGCAATTAACCAAGAACTATCACAGTTGAGCTTTTAATTGTATCTAATAGTCATGCTTGCCAAAACTTCTCTGGGATTCTAGATGAGATCAGAAAAGGCAAAATTTAAGTGTACAGCTGTATTTGTGAATGAGAGTGTATTTATCCACGGCAGTCCTGGGGAGGGATAATGTTACACAGGAGAAGAAATGGTTTAACTTGCCGAAGCTTGGTTTCCCAGCTGTTGGGCTTGCATCTTAAAAGAAATTTCTGGGTGGTCCTGCTGCTGAACACTGGAGGATCTCTTGCAGTACTCAATGGCTCAGAGACATCTTGTTTTGATTAACTTTGCAGCACTTGGCTGTTCTCTGGAAACTCTGGCATAAGGTTTGAAGTAGTAGCTTAATGTAGAAAGCACGTGCTGGTTTTGTCCTTAGTCAAAATAACTTTTTACATCTTGTTTTTCCTTGTCGGCGTTGGTGGCGACTGATCAGCTGGTGTGCCACCTTTTAGTGGAGCCGAGGGACAGAACTGTGCTGTGGTAAGTGGCTTTGTCTTCAGAGCTGGAGACTTGTTTGAGTAACCAAGTCTTCATCTTTTTGTCACTCAGAGAAGAATACCCATTTAATTTCTGGAAATACTATCGCTAAAGATGAATTGCCAAGCAATGAAGCATTGCACTTAGTAGACTAGAACTTTTTCATTTACTACAACTTTCCTGTTTTCCCCACTGCATCTCCTGTCCTGTGTAGGTATTGGGCTTTTTTTCCTAGTTTTTAGGCAGTGCAGCTGTAAGAGTATGGCAGCCATCATTTGGGAATTGGCATGGCTCCACCCCAGTTACAAGACAAAAAGCTTTGATTGCCTGTAGAATCATACATAATTATACCATAAGTTTTGCATAACTGTTTGAAGAGATGAAAAGATTTGTAACTTGTACATTTGTTAAAAAGTTGGAAGTAGGAACATGAAAAAGTTTATATAGTTTGTATAGAACGTTATCTTCTGAGTAAGCCAAACCTTCTGCTCCTCTATTGCAGCTGTAATTCTGCCTTAATTTTGTTTCTGATCTTTCCCATGGTGTACGCATCCAAGTATGGCAGAGCACTCCTTACCCCAGGTGCTGTTTTCATATCCTCCAAGCTGCAAATGTCATGGGTAGATTTTGATCAAGTGCAACCTGATTGTTTTACCTCACTATTTACATTTTAGAGTTCTTTCAGCCAGGCTGCAGTGTTTGGGCTCTGAGCAAAATGCATCCCTGAGGGCTGGGTTTGACCATACACCAGATGCCCACAGAGCTGTGGGCCAGGTTAAGTCAGACCATTTGCTAATCTAGCTCATCTTGAATTATATGCACTGTAAAACTTCCAGTCAATGTTGAAATAACATCTCCAGATTAGAATCTTAGTCTTTTCTACTCCTTTCTTCGCCTGAGGAAGAGGCACTAAGTGTGTTTTCATCCCTGTCTTGCTGTTAAATGGCTCTAGTATTGAAGCATCTGTCTTGTCCAAGGGAATACAAGTATAAAGCTTGCTAACTTAACTTTTCTTGGTGTATCTTGTTAATGTTGACATTTCAAATACCATCTTTGGCATTTGATTTAACATCTATGAAAATAACACAATTCATTGTTTAACTTTTATTTCAGGCAAGTTTGGGCAGATACGCTTTTAATTACACTTTGTTCATAGTCATTTTTCTTTGACTTCATAACTGCTTCAAACTACCACTGTTTTAAATGAACACTGGATGCTGCAGAACGGGGAGGTATTTTTGAGTACTTTCCAGGCTTCTGATCCTTCCGTCTCTTGGTAATGTGGCTTAAGCTCATTCCTTCTCCTCCTGTCTTCTTTCTGTATTTCACCTGTCGAATGCTTGAAAATAAAAGTTTTATGTCATCAATAGATTGGTATGTGACTAAGTAACAGAGGATGAGACTGAATGATCCAAAATACCTGGAGTTTATGAAGTAATTGGGGAGTCCTGAAGAAGTGAATCTTAAGAAGGGGACCAAATCTAATTGTTACTTAATGTAGCAATCTAAGAATATCGTTCTTATATTTATCTCTATCAGTAGCAAAATCAAATGCTTTCACAATGACATTTCAGTCTGTACCTTGTTGCTTTACTGCTTTTGTGGTTCTGTCTGTCCTCACTGAAGCAGCATATTTATATACTGCAGTTACTTAAATGTGAGCTTGTGGATAATACCTGACCCCACTGCAGTGTGATCTGGTAATACTAAAAACAATGTGCGAAACACGATCTGGCAGCTGGGAAACTTGCAGGCAGCACTAACAGTAATAGTGAAAGGACCTGCTGCTTCAGAAAACATTATCTGGGACCAAGTCACATTATCAATGGTAAACAGAGGCTTGTATTATGCTGACAGGTTAATTTTCCAACTCTCCCGCTGGCCTACTGTGGGGTTTGAGAGTATCCCTGTGTGGGAAAGGTACAGCAAACTTAGTCTGAATCGAGTTAAGTTGTCTCAGATGACAAGATTAAGCAAATCTATGTTTCTTAGATCCATAAAAATCCGAAGTGCATATTATACCTTTGAAAATAATGATGAATCCAGTGGTGATGATGGAGTGTTTTAAGAAGTCATGTTGAGTTATCGTGTTACACTTGAAAAGATTGCTGCACCATATGTACTGGTGAAAGTATGAGGTGCTCAGTTTGTTGCAGTGAGACTTACAGTGCTTAAAGTTCTTTTTGTGTTTTTGCTGATGGGTTAAATATCGTCAAAGTGGTTATTAATTATTAACTTAGTGAGGTCTGGCTCTCCTTCGTCTGTGCTGCTTTTGTTCTCACTTTGACTGCATTAACTCTAGATGAAATATAAATGCCAGTCCCAAACTAACAATGATTAAACTGTATTGTTCTGTGTAGCTTAATTACATGAAAAAAAATCAGGACAGGAAATCAAATTTATTATTTCATGTGTACTCAGTCACTCAGTTTTACTGGCTATAAAACCTCATATAGACAGGATAACTTTAGGAGCTGAGTAGCATAAACAAGAATTTAGCCCTAAATTACATATTTTGAAGAGAATTTCAAAGCCTGTCATGAGATGGGCATTATCCAAAAGAAAATAATTAAAAGTTGACATTTTAGCAGGGCCCAAAAAGGGTAGAATGAGGGTCTGACATGTTTTTTCCCTTGTTCTTTTCTGCTCTAGAGCTCCAGGATGTGATGCAGGAAGGAAGGATAGGATTTGTGCAGCAGCCTGGTGTGTGCTATATATGAGTAAAGAACCTTTTGTCTGCTGAGGGCCAGTTATGGACAGGGAAAAGCATCCATGTTTGTTAAATAAAAATATTCCCAACCACAAGCAGTTGGATGGTCCATTGCTGCCTGTTGCAGGTCGTTACTTCTTCTCTGTGCAAATATATATGCATGTAAATATATGGTATATTTACATGCATATATATTTGCACATATATAATATATAATCATATATCATATATTATATATAATATATTAAGATCCAAGCAGTTTGTGGACCTTGAAGAGGTTATCTTTCTCCTTGGAGACCAAACAGCTGTGGTGCATCCAAGGACAGAGAAGCATCTATGACACTTTTAAGGGCACTGCAGGACAGAGCCAAGATGATTCCTCCTGGGAAAGGGAGGCTTCATATAATGAGGTTGCAAGATACAGCCCAGGAACAAAGGAATGGTAGGAAATACCATCTTCTCATTCAATGGCTGTGTCCACTTCACCATATTATGCTTGAAAATGTTGAAGGTTCCTGTTGTTAAAGGTGTGAGAGCATTTTTTAGGTTGCTCCCAGCTGCTGTGTTTAGTTTTCTCTTGCAGCATGGGGGTTTACAGAGCAGCAAGGAAAAGTAACACATTTTCAATAAGCTGTGATAGTAAGTTGAAGGAACGTTGCAGAACTTGAAACCGCTTCTTAGTAGTGTTCTTTATCCTTAGACTTAGACCTTAACTTGAGTGTTCCTTTATATTTGATTATGAAAGGAATAAATACTTCATTTTTTCTTTGAACTACAATTTTCCCTGTAAATTACTATTCCAGAGTCAGCCAGAACTGTCTTTCTTCTTTTTATACAGGTGCCTTTCATCCACTTGAGGAAAGCAAATATGCTTTTTTTTTCCTCTCCTGAAAATCAAAAATACGAAAAGATTTTCTGCTTTTTCTAGTTACAGTTGCATCTCCTAATATTGCTGCATTTTTCTCTAGTGAGAGTCTGATGTTTTGAATTTTCACAGGTAATATTCTCACCTTATTTGTTTTTTTGATCGCATTCCAGAAAATTTCTTCTTTGAAAAGATGTTACTTTTAAGTTACACAGTTTTGATGTACCAACGTTCATTGCAACATTAAGGCTTATCAGACACTGGTTGGTTTTTGGTTTTGTAAACTGACCTCTTGACATAATGATTTAAAAAAGAAAAAAGCTTGACTGGAGATCACTTGTAGAAACTTGGTATGGCACAGCTTATTCTGAAATGTTTAAATGTTGGGTAATGCTTAGTAGTCCTGCTGTCAGGGAAATCATCAGGAAAACAGTTTTGGTAGAATTAAGATGGCTCCTGCCCAAAATGCTTTTTGGGAAAGGGATGGTTTCTTATTTCTGTGGTTCAGTTTGGCCTTGTCCAATCCTTGATCTTTTCCATCTCAGCCCTGTGTACACACAGTCCTGCAGTATTTGCTGAATCTGTGCAATGCTGTCCCTGTTCTTCCCTCACTGTGCAGCTTGATTAGAGCTGGCTGCTGACGTGTTTCATTTGTTCACCATGACTGTCAGTCATGTCTGCAGGTTGGCTGTGTCAGCTCATCAGCTTCAGATAAGTTACCAGTACTATCACTTGTTGGTTCCTTTTATCACTTCCTCTGCCACATCCTCACCAGTGCCAGTTTTGTTCAGGAAACGCTGTTCTTCCTCAGGATGTTTAACTGGGGTTGATGAGTGAGGCAAGTTTCAGCATTCTTCCAACACCAAAAGCAAGAACCTTTTCTCTGTTCACCACTGATGGCTTTGGCAATAGGGTGTTGGTCGAGTTCTTTTACCCCCACTCTAGGCAGGGCATCCTGCTACAACTGGGCACAGTATTAACCCTGGGTTATTCCCTGAGTGACCATGATTCACTTAGTCCCACGGCCCCACCCTTGGAGCCCAGCAGTTTGCACCTCATCACTGCCCACTTACTGAGCCCACACCTGGTCAGTTTGTCTGTGAGGCTGTTTTGGGGACAGTGCCTCAAGCCTTGCTGAAGTCAAGAGAGATGAGTTGCACTTCCCTCCCTTCATCCACTACCTGGTCATTTCATCAAAAAAAGCTCTCAGCTTAGACAGGTGTGATTACCCTTTCCCAAATCCACATCAATTACTGCCACTGCCTTCTTGTCCTTAATATGTTTGGAAATGGTTTCCAGAATTATTTGCTCCATCACCTCAGGGATTGACATAAGGCTAACCTGTAGTTTCCCAGATCCTCCTCCTGGAGGACAGAAGCGATGCTTGTTTCCAGTCCTCAGGAACCTCCCCTGATGGCCACAGCCTCTGACATCAGGCAGATTCCTCAGCCCCTGAGGATCCCACAGGATGCATCCCACCACATCCTGTGGACTTGTGTATGCCCACCTTGTCTAAATGTTCCCCAGTTTCATTCTCTTCCACTGAGGGTGAGCTTTCGTGGCTCCAGACCTTCCTGTGGGTGGGACTGAGATTCCTGGAATCCTCCACCAAATTTGGTGCTGTTGGACATAGCTTTGGTTTTCATTTTCCTTTCAAAAACATGCTTTTATCATGCTTTTAGTACTTAAAAAGAATGTTGAATCCAGGCTTTTTTCACAGCCTCTCAGTGCAGCCGAGGGCTCCCTGTCCCACTGCTCCCCAGGGCGCCTGCCGGCCCCATGGGCCTCCCACCCCGGGACAGGTCTGCTCCACGCTGGGGCTTGTGCCAGCTGCCTTTGGGCCATGGGGAGGGAGAGCCTGTCAGGGACTACTGGTAGCTGATTAAAACCTGAATTCACGGCCGGGTGCTGAAGTGGCCTCTTCCCGAGGTAAAAGCTTTGGTAGCTTTTCCAGTTAACTTTGAGCACTCCTGCCTTTTCCACTCGCATGGTTTAGCTTTGACTTTCTTCTCCTTATCTGTCACTAGAGAGTAATTGTCCCTTTCATAAGGACCTTGCTTTAACCTTGAACAGCAGTTCCCGTGGCACCTGATGTGCATTATGAACGATATATACTGATGAAAGAGTGAGGTACAGTCCTAATGTCTTCCTTGATGTTTTCTTTTTAAATCTGTTTCAAGGAGCCCTTTCAGATGGGACATGAAAGCTCTTCCACTTATTATAAAATTCCCTACGAAATATTTTTGTTTTGAAAATAGATATATTTAGAATAGTAGGGTAAAAACATAGTCTTATCAGGCTGAAGCTGCAATATCCAAGCTGTTTCCAGTTGCTCTTATCTGTCCTTTCATCTGGTTCTAAACACGAAATGGGAATTTCATTATTAAATGCATACAGAGCCTTTCCTTCTGGGGGATACTCCTGTACATACTTCAGTGGGGATTTCTGCAGTATGTGGTAACTTACAGGCAAAAGGCAGACATTTTTATGACAATACTCTGACAGGGAGTGCTGCAACAGGATTATATACTGGAGAGGGAGAACTCTCCTTTTAGGACATGGTTGAGGAGACTCACAGAATCACAGTATGAGTGAGGTTGGAAGGGACCACAGTGGAGCATCTGGTCCAACCCTGCTCAAGCAGGGTCAACCCGGAGCACATGGCACAGGATTGTGTCCAGATGGTTCTTGAATATCGCCAGTGAGAGAGACCCTACACCCTCTCTGGGCAGCCTGTCCCAGTGCTCAGAACAGTGAAGAAGTTCTTCCTCATATTCAGGTGAAACCTCCTGTGCCTCAGTTACTGCCCATTGCCTCTTGCCCTATTGCTCAGGACCACTGAGCAGAGTCTGGTCCATCCTCTTGACACCCTCCCTGCAGATACTGACAGACATTGATGACGTCCCCTCTCAGTTAGAGGCTGAACAGGCTCAGCTCCCTCAGCTTTTCCTCAGAAGAGAGACTCCAGACCCTTAATCATTTTTGTCACACTCCGCTGGACCCCCTCCAGGATCTCTGTGTCTCTCTTGTCCTGAGGAGCCCAGAACTGGACACAGCACTCCAGATGATCCTCACCAGGGCTGAGCAGAGGGGCAGGATCACCTCCCTTCACCTGCTGTCCCTGCTCCTCCTAACGCACCCCAGGACTCCATTGGCCCTCTTGGCCACAGGGACACACTGCTGGCTCATGGACAGCTTGTGTCCACCAGGACCCCCAGGTTCAGGACCCTGCATTTGCCCTTGTTGAATTTCAGATGGTTCCTCTCTGCCCATCTCTCCAGCCTATCGAGGTCCCTCTGAAGGGCTGCACAGCTCTCTGGGGTATCAGCCACTCCTCCCAGCTTTGTGTTGGCAGGGAACTTGCAGAGGAGGCATCTGTTCCTTCACCCAGATCATTGATGAACAAGTTAAACAACACAGGGCCCAGCATAGAACCCTGGGGGACACCACTGGTAACAGGTCTCCAACTAGACCCTGTGCCACTGATCGCGACCCTCTGGGATCTGCCACTTAGCCAGTTCTCAATACACCTCACTGCCCACTCACCCAGGCCACAATTGCTGAGTTTGCCTATAAGGATGTCGTGAGACATGGTGTCCAAAGCCCTGCTGAAGTCAAGGTAGACAATATCCACTGCTCTCCCCTCAGCCATCCAGGTGGTTGTTCCCTTGTAGAAGGAGTCAGGTTGGCCAAGCTTGATTTACCTTTAGTGAATCCATGCTGGCTGCTGATCACCACCTTGTCTTCCATGTGGATATATGGCCTACACTCACAGGAATAAAATGGAGTTGTTCTGGAGCAGGTACCTTTTTGTGCTTGCACCTGGTGGCAGACATGAGCTGGCTGTGGCAAGTGGATACAACCAGAAATTCAGAATTCAGTGAGTGGAGGGCATGGTGAAGGTTCCTAGGCTTTCTGCCTCAGCCGGCAGGAAAAGAAATGGGTGCAGAAACTGAGCTTTATTCAGCTTACAAGAGGAAAGCTGCAGAACTGCCAGACGTGCAGAAAAAGGAAAAGCAAGAAAAAGAGTAGATATGTTGTTAAGGGTAATGAGCAAAGCACATTCTCTAGCAGGATTAGGATGGGAACAGGAATAGACTTGCCAAGCTAAGGGAAAATCCTATTTTTGAAAAATGAAGGGAAAAAATCCTTTAATGAGTTTTGATAGGAAAATTGACAAGTATTACCAAGAATCAGGAAAAGCAGCTGTTAAATGGCCAAGCTATGCAAGATGTTCACAAATCTTCAAAGATGAACTCAGCAGTGATTAATGGGAATAAAAACTTGAGCAAAAATGCTGAAGAGTACTTGAACTTGTTAGCTCACTAACGTCTGTGATCCTTGCTGATGGTGTTTGTACAGGCATAGTGGGCAGATGTGAGCCCAGTGATCACTGCAAGTGCTGCCCTTCTTATAGAATCAAGGCCAGGATGAGAAGTCCCAGTGAGGAGCAGGATGTGTTGGTTCTGCCCCAGCATTGTACTGATGCCGTTGTTTGATGGAGCAGGGGTACAGCAAACTTTCTTCTGCCTAGAATGTAACATGTGGATTCTCCTGTCCATCTCCCACAGCCTGCAGGACCTATGTAGAACTTCTGGGAAGGAAGGAAGGAAGTATGCAAGCAAAGAAAATTTATGAGGTAGCTCAGAGACATAATGAAAAGTACTTTGAATAGTGCTCCTATGTTTGTGCAAAGGGAAGACACAAAGACATCAAGAGGAGGAAGTAAAATGCAATGAATAATGTTAGTGGACAAGAGAAATGCACTGAAACACAAGTGGTGGCTTGGAGAATCACACTGTACAGATATGAGTAGTGCAAAGCAGCAGAAATGATTAGTGGAGTGCAGAGCAGTGCCCTGTGCCATGTGCTCGAGGAAAGCAGCACTGCTGCCATCAGCACAATGGGCAGGGATGCAGAGATGGACATGTGGGGTCCAGGGACTTCCTTGCCCTGCAGGAAGCCAAGTGAAAATCGAATGACAGCATGATTGTTGTCTGGTAAGGACAGAATAAGTGGCATACAGGGTGTTTTGGAAATCCAGCATGCTGGGATTACAGGTCATGCTGAAAATACAGCACTGCTTAACACATGTGAGAGTAGGAACCTACCTATATTAAACTGCAGCCAAATTGTTTTAATAATCCATAGCCAGACAAAACAGATACAAATAATCCACAGAACAGTGAACAAAGCATCATGAATTCACTAAGTTTCTTTAGGCTGAAAGTTCCTTTAGTCACCTGCTACGTGATGCAATAGCTGTACTTGATTACCAAAAAACAAATGTGGAGGGAAGGAAGCAGCACAGGAAAACAGATACAGCCCCTGCCTTTGGAGGGCACAGAGGTGAAGGTAGCAGCAGAGAAAGGGGTTTTATGCAAGTTCTCCAGGGAACAGCAGGCCTTTCCCATGAAAAGCCTTCTTGACCTGAGGCCAAAGACTTCAACAAAGAAGAGACTTCTGCTCCTGATACTACCTTTTTTTCCTCTCTTTTCTTCCCTGAAGAAAAAGAGGACTGGTGAGTGATCTGAGATTAAAGGTGCAGTATTGCAATTTTGGGGCATTATGTCAGTTGTGAGAGATCAGACTGCGAATTAGGGAAAAAAAAAGTCAATTCAGAGGCATTACTAGAAACCCCATTATTAGAAAACCCAGACATAATCTTTGATAAACCCACGAATATTTGCCAAGCAAAGGAAATTCCCCAGTGCATATGAAAGCTTAAGAGACAGCAGGCAGTGCTCTGAGCATGATAAAAAATTAAAACCATTACAAGAGAGAGACCTGGGGTAATATGTCCTGCAGAGCTAAAACGCTGATCCCCAGGGAGCTGCAATGCAAGCCAAGCAGCAGCCCAGTTCTGGGGGAGCAAAAGAGGGAAAATCTGCCACAGATTGTGTGGTTTTGCTGCAGGTGTATAGCGTGGGCCAGGAGAAGAGGGCTGGCATGGAGGGCTCCTTGGCAGGAGGAGCTGATGCTGCTGCAGCAGGAGATCATCAGCCTGAAAGGAAAATTGGGCTCTTGTGGAGTTGGATGCTTGTGTGCAAGCCAGTGTGAAGTTAGCAATACTGAAAGGGATTCACAGTCTGGAGACAGTAAATAGATGAAATTCAGGGTTAGAGCTGTATGTTTATCCCTGCAGAGGGAAGATGGCAACAAGCACACATAACAAATGGGGAAAGTTACAGTTTGTAACTATGCTTGCTAGGATGTTAGAAGACTGTGTGTCATCCTCCTGAATCCATGGGGGAAAATTGATTGCTGTGTTCAGGGCGTCTGAGGAGCAAGGAGATTGCTTAGCAAGGTAGCATAAAGTATCCAGAGAACTCAGTTTTTAGCTATGACTCTGAGAAAAGGATCAGTCTTAGCTGAACTGACCTTTTAATGGTCAGATTACAGGTACATACTTTCTACTGTCAGATCAGGCACTGGAATTACTGTCCAGTACTCCGCAGAGATACATACCGTGTGGATGATGCTGGGTCTGATACCAGCATCCCAGCCTTCCACCCCAGGCACTGGGATGGTCACAAAGGGAAAACAGAGGCAAACGAGTCTATGGCCAAATCCAAGCTCTGCCCACCTGTTCCCGTGCCTGTATCTGCTTGCTGTCAGTGATACAAACCCTAGAAACACTTAGAACCTTGCCCTGGTTTGCTTCCAAGCTGGGCTGCAGCTCTGGGAAGGCTGCTTTTACAGTCTTTCATACAGGGAAAATCTACCAGAAGCACTTAGTGATGAGGGGTGGAGAGGACAGCAGCTGCCTTTCATTGCTGTGCTGTGCTGGCTGGATTGTGTCCAGGACCTGCACCAGCTGGAGAGCAGTTTGTTAGCACTGCCTACAGGTACCACTATCCCTACCCTTATTTCCCCACCAGAAAATCTTCTCTGAAGCATTCATATGAGTTACTTAAATCTCTTCTGTTGCTTTTCTTTAGCCTGGTTTGAGTTGCCAAGCAGCCCATTACACTTTGCACTAAAGCCAGAAAAGCTGTGCAAGGTGACCCCCAGCCCATGCTCCAGCCCTGGGATGGCAGGCACCAGCTACTGGTGAGTTTGGATTTGTGAAATGGTTTGTCAAGCCCACCATCATGTCCTGGTCACCAGTGGACTGCTTCTGCTGAGCCCAGCCGTGTGGCTGGGATGATCTCCAGCGAGCTGCAGCGTGGTCAAACCCAGAGCTACATCACTGTGGTGTGGGGGGAATTTTACCTCTAGCTTCAGTCAGCATTTCCAAGTCCTGTTAAACCTGAATAACCACAATCCAGGACTCTTCCTTCAAATACACTGAGTGAAAATGAGGGTTCCCAAAGCTCTAGTGAAGTAAATTTGTTTCTTCAGAATACTGCTTATGCACGGGGAATTTTTTTTCCTTTAAGAAAGAAATGGATGTATGGATTACAGTTGACAGTGTTACTATCTACTCTTAATTGTTATACTTTCACACACTCACCACTGCAGATACTAAAAGGCTTCTGTGAAGGGTGTATTTACACCTCTTCACTCCCAGGACTCTCACAGGAAGGTTTCAGTATGCAAAGTTCCCTACCCTCCTATATGCCAACAGCCAGTGACTGCCAGGTCACATCTGCATTAAAAGTCACATTTGTTTTAAGTTAAACTTTGAAATCTTTAGTTAAACTAAAGTTAAACTTTGAAATCTATTTAATTACACTGGTGTAAAACTGTTTGTGGATGCTCCTCTGTGCTTTAATTGAAATCTGCTTTGCAGTGTTTTTTCTTTTGGAAAGCTGAATCTGTTTAAGAGTATCCACGTGGGTTTGCAATTGGTTTCAATAAACAGAATTAAAACCAGGTTTTGCTTAAATTGCTGCAAGTTTTAATGCAAACAGGGCCTCTGCAAAACTGAAAATCCCCTGATTGTTCTGGAGTATTTCTCTCCCCTGTGAGACTGAACGTTTTCATGTGTTTTCATGAGCGCAGCGTAGAGGTTCTCCAGTATCCAACCTTTTCCTGAAACAAGCAATCTACTTTGAGTTTAGCAGCCTCTCCCCTGCCCCTGACTGGCTCTTGTGCTTCCAATCAGGCACAGAGGAAACATTTAAACACGCAGCCCCTTTGCTTAGCCTCCCTGGCTCTGCTCAGAGCAGGAATCAGCCATGCAACTCAGCCCAGGTAAGGCCACACTTCACCATCCCCATTGCAGCCGTGTTACATATAACAGGTTTTTCTCCCCTCTAAGTGCCCTCATTTACTCTTTACCCCCTCACTGCACAAAGAGAGGGAGAGAGTAAACCTCGCCCATGCCCCAGGAAGGCAAAGGCATGGTGAGAGCAACTTGCACACAGCTGCAGCTTCACCTGGTACAGCTCCCAGCAGCAGCTTTCCTGGATGAGAGCTGGGGTGGGAGAGGCTGGGGATGGGATATAAAAGCTGCCAGGGGCTGTTGAGCCAGCCCAGGTCCTTGTCCCACTTCTGCACAAGGCTGGTGAGCATACTTTGGGCATGTGGCAGGCCCCCTGCTCACCCCCGGTGCGGCTGGATGCTGTTTTCACCAGCACTGTGTAGTGCAGCATCAGGGTTGCCACCCACGGACGAACAGATCCTTTGAAAATCCAGGAGCATATGCACTTCCTAAAAACCTCCTCTACCTTTTCCACATGCTGTTAAATTACCCTGCTGCCTGAGTGTAATCTTCTGGCTGTTCCCTGTGCCCATGAATTACTCAACATGGCATGCTGGATCCTTAGCTGCAGGACAGTTTTTCCAGGTGTTTGTTTTGAAAGCTCTTAAGAGCAATATACTATCAGCTGAGGTTTCTAATTAACTCTGAATAGCTAGTCTGCTGCCACTCAAGTATAATTCTCATTAGCATCTCAGCTAACAAGCTTCAGTGTTTGCCCTCCTAATTAGCTTCTAGTTAGAAGTCTTTCCCTACCCTAAGATGTGCTGTTGTTAATTGCAGTTCCAATTGCTTTTACAGCAAACTCCTGAGAGGCTGCTAAAGCTCTGGTTTATATAGCCTGATAGAGATCAATATCTGGGATACTTACAGCTACAGGTTCTTTATTCTTCTGTGTGTGTCTTTACCGCATGATGTGCAAAGAGAAGGGGGGACAGAGCCACAGCTCTTAAAATTAATGAGGAAGTATTTTACCTTTTAAACAGGTGGTAGAACTCGAAATGAGTCTGCTTAAAGCAAAGTACAACTTTCACAGCTAATGCTGCATGAATGGCTTTCCAGGGTTTTTTTCCATGCAGCTGTCCATACAATGGCTAGTTTTCCATGCCCATGGATTTCTAAGGGTTCATGAGTGCCCCACAAAATGTGCCCCTGTTGCTGCTGATCTCAAAAGACAGTGTATTTGTCTGTTGCCCGGACACGGAGCGTGTCAGGTTGGCTATTCCTTCTGGGCTGCTGGCTCAGGATGGTATTTCTGTGGAATGCTCTTAGCACGGTTTAATGTATGCCTGCGAGCTGGATTAACCCCTTAGTCCCTACAGCCTGGGAGCACTTAGAGCACAGTGGTGTCAGTGGGCTCAAACAGCTGTGCCCCTGCAAACCAGGGGAACTGGGCTGAGGGGATCAGGGTCGGGGGATCCCACTAGAGCAGCATGGAGCATGCAGAGGAAAAAGCTGAGTCTTGAGTTTCACAGAGCACCTGAAGCTGTCATGCGCTTGTTCCACGGAAGTAAATCAGTTCTGTGCCTTTTCAAATCACATATTTACTTCTCAAAGAGGGAGAAAATATTGCTCAGCTTGTGAAGATCTACTGGTGGGCTTTTCACTCCAGACATGGCCAGAGCCCACCTGTTACCACTTCCTAAACTGAAACCTGCTTTTTGCTGCGCCTTCTGAAATGGGTTTAACGCATCCCGTGCATCCTGCTGCTCTGTGCAGGATAAGAAGAGGCCTGCACTGAAACCAAATACCGAATTTTATCATGGGGTGCCTGGATCCTTCTACCTTGGTAATTTCTTCCTTCTCTTTTTCTAAATGAGGGGTAGGGTATCAATGTTACCAAGACAAAGTTAGAAGATAAAGGTGAGTCTTTATTTGTCTTGGTGGAATGATTGTGTTATAAATGAAACGAGCCAATTTTTATAATAAAAATAAAACAAATTTATTTATAGAAAATTTGGCAGAGTTTTTGGATAAAAAAAAAAGCCACAATGCAGGGAAACAGCTCCGAGCCCGGGTGTCGGCAGCTGGGTGACAGACAACCTGACAGGGTGTCAGAGAAGCTCTGTTCACACCGAGGTCTCGGAATGGTGAGTTTTTTTATACAGTTTATTTCGCTGGAGGCAATCTTGTATTCAGAGTCCAGAGTCTAAAGATATTCAATTTTGGTTCTTTGGTTATTCCAGCGAAGAACAATGTCCTTCCGATGAGGAGATGAGGTCTTGATGAAATCTTGTCTCCTTCCAGGAATAGATTGATGTTCCTGATATGTTGTAGACATCTTATCGTGGTGAGAATGGCCGGGTGGCTTCTCCCGAGATGGCCCATCTCCTGCTCAGCCACGGTTACAGCTATGATAATGTCCTTCTCGGAAATCTTTTCAGTTGAGAGAAAACTCCACATTCTTACGGGAATTGGCTCCCCAGTGAATGTGGTTTCATCATATTTTGGGTTTTAAACAGAAATATTCTATACATGTGTTTCAATATAAAACAGGTATAAACTTTATAGGCACGAATTAAACACATATTTATAACAACTGTAATCCGGTGATGCTTTATCATGCTGTAACTGCAGGTTCCAGAGGACCCTTGCACCCAAGCAGAGTCCCCCTGAAGCAACATGCAGGTGTAAGGATGCATCAGTCCAATTATAGTATCCAATTATATTTAAGAAAGAGAGAAATTCTGGTAATGAATACGCTTATGGTTCGTAACACATTAATAATTTAATTTAAGTATGGCCTACTCACACTAATAGCAATAGATTTAATTAGTCATAGGTCTTTCAAATCTGCCTTAGAAAAATGTGTAGGAGCTTTAGATGGACCTAAGGTAACTGGGCAAGTTGAAAGGGTGAGAGTATGTTTACACAATGTTGCCTGTCTGGTGCTGTTCATATCAGGTCTAATATTCTGGTCACAAATGATTCATTAGCATTTTTTCAGCTGTAAAAAAAATCAGAATTTAGAACGCAGTCCTTGATGAGAAGCTGACTTTTTTGATTTGACTTCCTATATCCAATTAATGTGTTGGAAAGTGGGAGTAATGATGGTGAGCAAATCTCAGTGTTCGAAACTATTTCAGTTGTATATCAAAGAGGCATATTTAAATGAGCTGCTTAACCTCTGTTATCTGCAAAACTGGATTCCAAATCACAAATACGTCATTTACTGTGCTGTACTTTAGTTACAGATGGCACCATAAAGTAAAGCACATGATATGATAAAACTTTTTTTAGAATCTTTAAAGTAAAACTCGAGTTTGGGTTTAGGGAAAGAAAAAAAATATTTCCACTGAGGGGTCTGTAGAGTAAGTAATAAATACAGATTAAAACAAGGGATTGATCAAAGGTAGCAGAAAGAAGAATTCAGAACAAAGGGTTCTTTTAGTAAAGCAGAGAAAAGTACAAAGCACTTAAGTGAAAGTTTCTGGATACACAATCTATGTCCAGCTACTGAGGGGCTTTACTTTCAGGGGAAAAAACCCAAACCAATCAAAAGAATCCTTTCAGATCAAAATTGTGTGGATGCTATCAAAATGTTAGTGTGAGCTGCCAGACATGAATTTGTATGTCCTGCATATTTTATCCATTTGTGATAATAAAGTAATTCCTTCTTCTAATAATGTCCACTTTGTGAGGACTTTAATGCTCTTAGTTTCTGGGGGAAAAACCATGAAAGACCACCAGAGCTGGGTCTGTAACAACTACTGCCCTTGCAAACTGCTGAACAGATAAAGCCAAGTGTGGAGGCCATCTCATGATCTCTGTCCTCTTTAACATGGTCTGCCCTAAGTATTTTTGCCATCAAACTAGTTTATGCAGTGCTGGCTTATTGCCAAATTTGTCACATAAAGTATTTTTCTTGATGTGAGTATAAGCTAAATTGGTGTCGTGGTCTTTTTTATTAAGGCAAGCAATAAATTAAATAGTGGGATAGAAAAATGGTGACAAAGTACCATTTATGCTGATGGCATAGAAAGAGTAATGTTGAAACAACTGATAAACATACTGATTGAGTAGGTCCCTCTACCTTGACTCCATTTGGTTCAGTAAATGTTCATGAGGTTTTCTGAGTCTGAAAATGGAAAGGGATCTTATAATCCTAGTTCTTTTTTCTGACAAGGCTGTGATCCAGGCCATTTCTTACAGCAGAACAGCCTTTCTGCATAGATCGTTAGAGAGGGCATCCCCTTAATTATTTATACTACACATACCAGGTGTGCTGATTATGAAATTTCCCTTGAGGCTCCAGAAGGAAATGAAATCCTAATAAATGCATGAGATAGTGGAACAATGCTAGAATCTCCTGGATGAAAATCAGTCATCCATGTCAGTGATCCTCCTTACAGTGGTTTTTAGAAAACATTACAGAAGCTAATCTTCTTAGGCTTGTCATCCAAACTGTCCTGGAGGTGTGAAGAAACTGCCCTTCCAGACAACTTCAGTTCTCCTGTGGGAAACAAAGGGAAAAAACGCTAGAGGAATAAATTTCTGTCTCAGGAAGGCGTGGAGGTGGCAGTGTTGATATCGATGTTGACTGTGTTTGTAATTGGTATCTTTGCACAGTGATGACTGAAACACGGTCATGAAGCTGTCTAGCAAATTCTCCATCAAAATTGTGGTTGAGAAAATATGAGGACTCTGTTTTGGAAGTATGGGCTACCCTTGCCTTGGCAAGTGGAGCAATTTAATTTGAAGGAGAGACTGGTATTTGTTTGAGACACTTCTTATCCAGAGAGATCAGTGAAGTACAAGGGAAGAAAGGGCCTTTCTCTGCAGAGGCAAATGGAGAAATACCAAAGACACTGAACTGAGGATCAGAAAAGGAGAAAGACTTTGATGTGAGAGACAACAGGGAAAGCAATGCAGGGGTGTGAAACAAAAAATTGTTTTATGATTCTGTGACTTAATGTAATGGGGAAAAGACAACACTGATTTTTAACCCAGAGCAATGTGCAATGACCATGACAAACCCAGTTCTCTTGTCCCTCTGCGAACAATACAATTTTTAAGAGGTGGAATAGATAAATATATGAATGATTCTATTAATTTTGTTGTTCAAAGGAGCAGCTAAAAGGGTAAGATACTTGCAGAGAACAGGTAGCTGGTGAGAAGACTATAATATGAGCTCAAAGAAGATCAAAGGATTGAGGAGGACTCTCTGAAAAGCTGGTGTTGTTCAGTAGAAGAGCAGAATGATGTGAGGAGTAAAAAGACATCTTTCAGAAAGTGGAGGTTGTGTTTGAAAAGAGAAAATAGAAAAGAGCATACAGGCAAGTTAAATAAGGCAAGTTAAGGCAGGGAAAATCAATTTTGAGGAGCAACTTGCTAAACGCATAGAAACAATGAGAAAACTCCTTCAAACACATGAAGGGTAGGGAGCCTGTCCATCAGCAGGCTTGATAGGCAATTGCAGTGTAATAAGAACACTCAAAGTACACAGGGCTGTTACAGCAAGGCTAAATAAATCTTTGCTTTGCTGTTCATTATAAAACATCTCAGGGAGCTGTCTTTTCTGGAGCATTTTGGTTTCTGAAAGCATCTAAAAGTGTGTTTTAAACTGAAGTGTCAGCAGAACAGGTTTAGAACAATTGGATAAATGCGTAATACTATTGATAAAAATAGGTGGTAGCCATGGTAGCCACCCAAGAGTCCCAAATGTGGAGTTCTTAAATTAATGGTTTCCTTTGATATGAACTAAGTAATTGATGTGACAAGTGAAGGTGGCAAATGCAACTGATGTTTAAAGGGCTGCATACACTGGTAAATCGAGCCTGCCTTGGTCAAATTTATGGAAAATAGAATGAAGACTTGTAAATATGACAAATTGGGTAGATGGAAAAATGAAATTTGTAGAAGGAAGCTGTCATATATCTGTGTACTTTGAAGCTCAGCAGCCCTTGTGCAGAGGTGATCCAGCTCATAAGGCCTAGCTGGACTTCCAAGGTCCCTTACCAGTAGTCACCAAATCCCCTAAACAGTCAAGAAATAAAAGGGAATGTGTTCCTGTAGTTTTGAACTGGTTATGGTTCTAATTAGTTAAAGATAACAAAATAGAGGATGGGCATTGAGTCATCCTTTTTCCAATTGCAGGACATCACCAGGTGGCAAGAATCTCTGTTGATTTCTCTATTGTTAAATTACCTACTAAAGCTCTAAGAATAAAAGGAGAGTTGACAAACTCACCAATAAGACATTTTCAAGGTAGGTTAAAGTTAAAACTGGCTGTGAATATTCTCCATTTTCTCACCTAATCTAGACTTCTGCAAAGTAATGCAGAAAGGGGAAAGAACCATATATATGCAGCCACAGAGATGTCACCATTCAGGAAAATATCTTGGTGCCACTGTGAGTAGTTCATGAAAGGTATCAGCTCAATCCTTAGGAGTGATCAGGATGATAAATAGGATGTAAAAGACTCTAAAGAAGACCTAAAATAAAATTAAAAAAAGGCTTGTGTGTAAATCCACAATGTGCCCAGGTGTTGCACAGTGGGATAACTGTCTTGAATACAGGAGAAGTAGAAATAGGACACATGAAATCTGCAAGAATGGTCATAGGCACAGAAGGGTTTCTATGCCAAGAGATTTAAACAGGTTGGAAAGGACCCCTGGGATCACCATGTCCAGACTCTACTCCTGCTGGCACCATGGCACACAGCCTTTTCATGTGTTTCCTGTGTTTCTCAAATGCTGCCAGAGAACTGTCTGGTCCCTGAATGCAGAAAGCTTGTTCAGCTCTGCCTACATGTCAGTAGACAGCTGCACCACCTATTGTGCATTCCCCCCGTGTTCCGCAGTGTCACTCATCCTGAAAACTGAGCTAGATTCTAAAATTATTTTTTTTCTGGGTCGCATCTGAATTATCTATCATATCCACTGAGAAGCTGCCCAATTTTCCCTTCCCCATCTCTTTTATGTTTGTGAAAATCCTTTTTCATATTTATTTTGACATGAGGGAAGGGAAATTTTTGAGTTTTGGCATGTGTGGGACATATGGGGAGAGGTAAGCATGTAAAGTGTCTGATGTCTCTGCTGTTTCCCATAGTCCTCATTAAAGGAAGGAGGGTGCAGAGGAATTTTTTGCTTGTACTGTTCAGAGAGATGGTTATGAGATAATCAGTGGGAGAGAAGAGTTCATGGTTGTTTCTGCTGCAGAATAATTAGGCTGACAAAACCCCCCATACAACTACAGTTAAAGGAACTCTTCCCTTTTTCTATATCAGTTTTCCTTACTTTATTTGAGAAACAATTCCATACCAGTGAACCCCCATTTTTCCATAGTAAAAATCAAGTCTGTGCAACAACGAATCAGTAATAACAAGCCCACTACCTCATTGTAGCCAGATACAATTTTAATTGAGTATGTCTCTTTTAAGTGGGCCAAAATATTTTATATAATCCATGTAGGAAAAAAATGCCTTCATTTTCATTGCTTGATGCATGTTATTTTCTTGCTTGTAAAGTTCTTGAAACGCACCACAAATCGGTGGAAGATGCCTTCAGTGATCCACAAAATCATTTTACATCTATACTAATACAATACATCCTAGAGACTCTTCTCTGGGAGTCAGGGGAACTGGGAAGGCTCTGGGCAGTGTCTGACTGTGAGACTAGGAATATGTCAGAAGAGAAAAGGTAAGGTACTGCCGTGGTCCATGGAAAATACATTTTCAATTCTGGTGCTGCTTCTTGTTTGAAGCACGCAGGTTTATCTTGGGTAGTCACAGGCCCAGAAAAGGCATCTATTTGGATCAAATCAAATAATATTTAGAATTTGATGCATTTGTTTCAGAGGCCAGACCAGTCTCCTGATGAACCACCCTTTCTGTCTAAGGACATAGCTTAAATCTGACTAGAAGCTGTCTTTTTTAGCATTAGTTGCGAGTTTCTGCTTCTTAGGGCTGCTGAGTGCTGCACCAACACCCAATCTCTAGCTTATGTGGAGCACCTTTGGTGACTGACCTAGACAGAAGTGTGAACTAGAGGGGATATTTTTCTCAGATTTTGGCTATAGTTTGCAACCACAGAAGTGACTGGGTCATTGATGAAGCTCTGAAGTGAATATCCCTCTCACCAAGAATATCTGCCCAGGAGCTGGGGCTCAAGGGTTTGAAGATGTTGTAGGCTGGCATGAAGGACAGGCTAGTGAGTGCTGTAGGAGAGCTCCACAGTGCTGAGTGGGACTGTAGGATTTTCCTGATCTTTGCTTCCTTCTTTGTTTTGGGAGAACGATGGTGGTTGGTCTGCGAAAACAAACACTGCCAAATTGTGGGGAGTTAAATCAATGCTGAGCTCCAGTGCCAAGGGGGAAAAGTCCTGACTGAGATGTGAAAGAGGAGGAAGGATACGGGGCAGTGAGAGCTTGCTTGCCTCTGAGTAAGGGGTGGTGGTGGCGGCACCAGCTGTGGGTTTGGCATCAGCCCATGCTGGAGAGTGACACAGTGGCACAAAGGCTCTCCTCATAGCGGGATTCAGAGGAAGGTGATGGTGCGTGCAGCAGGTTTTCCTGCAGTCTGGATTCTCCTTTGTGGTGCAGAACACACACTGACAGATAATGTAGCAACTGCTGTGGATATCAGGCAAGCTCTGATCTGCATCTTGGTGTTCTGTGGGGGAAAAAAAGCCTGAGCTCAGATATCCCCTGTGGGGTGTGGATCCATCCTGCGAAATGCTCGTGGGAAATCCTCAATAGGCAGAGGGTACAGCTCATTCAAGCTGAGCATATTTAGAGAGGGTACTAGTTATAAATGCATAAGCCTGACCCTGATTTAGGGCTCGTAAGACTGCACTCTGTATTGGCATGTGGTATAATTAATTTTTGGATATTTAATTAAATAATGTGATAGTGCAAGGAGGATTGGCAGGCATTGCTCTCCAAAAGACAAAAGCAATATTAAACTTTGTAACGCTCTCACACCACTGCAAATGCTGAAAAAACAGCTGTAGCAAGTCAGTGGAGACACAACTGTGTGGTATTTCTTCTGTAGCCATCAGGTGCTTGGCTGGAAGGACTATAAGCTGTGCTTGTGTCCTTATGTTCAGACTTAGCAAAATGCAGGATTATCTGTTCTTTTTCCGTAGAATAATAAAAAAAAAGGAACTCTGAGGAATTTAATCTCTGTGCAACTGTGTACTTTTTCCTAACACAAGACTCCCTAACACTTTGTGATGGTCTAGATCTAGGATTTCAGGTTCCAGCAGCAGGTGTGTTCAGAGCTGCGGGGGTCCAGTGAGGAGGTTGTGTTCCTTGGCAGAGATTTTTTAATTATCACCTTGCTAACGTGAGTGGGAAATTCTGTCGAAAAATCATCAGCGTGGAATGACAGAGAATTTTACCTCTCACTTTCTTATTCTGTGGGAGCAAGTTTAGGGCACTTGGTGTTCACTTTTAATGCTGCTGGATAAACTAATGACTGTGTCACCGAGATGAGTCTGAAATCTAAACCAAAGTCTTGTGTCAGATTTTATTTCTGAATGGGCCTGAAAAAAATTCTGGAGGTCTTGCATACATCTACCTACAAAATTATCTCGCTAAATATCTAAAATGAATTGCAAATATTTCCATTTACTCAGCCTATTCATCTATCCCTATTTAGAGGGATACCTCCTCTGTTTTGTCGAAAAGTTCCACTTTTGTACCTCATACCTCCTATTTTTATGGTTAGTCTGTCTCTGTGAGATTAAAGTGTGTTTATTTTCTCAAAATACTTATTTGCAACTTCCAAATAGTGCTGCCTTGCCCTTCTCTTCTTTCAAATGCATATTTAAAAATTGGAAGAAACAATGAATTTGAAGAAAACCAGGCTCATGGTATTTAAAAACACATGTGTAGACTTGCTCTTTAATTAAAAACTTTTCCCTAACAATAAAATGTAGAGCTAGCTGATACTTTATTGTGTTGGGTTGTGATAAAAACACATTGGCTAACAGCTACTCTAAAAATTCCTTTAAGAAATGCCTTTAGTTAAACCTTTGCAGCTAAGCTCTTTTAGTTTGAGGATGCAGAAGGTGAAGGAAGCTAACTAGGCATGCAATCACTGGGAAAACTATAGAAACTTTCTATAGCCTATTGTAGTCCAGAGAGTTTTATGATGTGCTCAGCAGTCAAGGAGCCCAGACTCTTTTTAACCTCAGCTTAAACAAATCCTTAAAAATTCAAGGTAAAAGCACTTTGGTGGTAATAAGAGAGATTTTTGTTTGACATTTTAACCCTAAAGTGAGGTTAGGACTTCAAAAGGTGGGAACAGATACGTGTCTGGTGATTTCAAGAGCAGTTGTTTGCAAGATCTGGTTCCCTCCGCAGTCCTTTCCTCGGTATCTGCTCAGACTCTTGGAGACCCTTTTCCCACCCGTATCCCCATGCCAGCTCTCACGCTGCATCCCACGAGCTGCTCCCACACTCTGCAAGCTCCAAACCCGGCCAGGTGAGTCAAACCTGCCCCTGTTGCTGAGGTCTCAGCTCACAGCCTCGCGCTTGCTGCTTAAGATACAAATGATTGGTGTGGTGGTTTTCATATAATAACTTAATGGTTTTAATACTCATCTCAGAAGTGGTCGAACTCGGGTTTGGGTCCTCCTTCTCCCAAGGGATATTCAAATCTGCCTGTCCCTTCCCAGGCTGTAGGCAACCTCTCAACCCTTCCTATTGAAGTCGTGCCATGGTGCAGAGAAGGATTCGCAGACCCGGAGAGGAGAAGCAAGTGGGGGCCTGACTGCTGCCTACCTAAAGGGAGGTGGGGAGCAGGTATCTGGCGGCCTTTCCAAGGCTGCTCACTATATAATTTGCATTAAAACATCTCTGGATAAAAATCAAAACCAGCCCTGGAGGCAGAGTCCAAGCCCAGTGCCTCTATCCACAGGGAGAAGTTGCAACCACCTTGCCCTGGCAGCGGGTGCTATTTTGGTGCCACCCCAGCCACACCCTCTTCCTCCAGCCCCGTCTTTAAATGGAACTCAGGGTGGCTGCTCCCTCACACCGGCACCAGAGCCAGCTGAGGAGCCAGGGGGCTTCACAGGAATCAGTGCTGAGAGGTTCAGCTTGGCCACTATGTTTGGATCTCAGCATGGAGGAAAGAAAACTTGAGGTATCCAAAAACCTTCTTTTGGTGAAAAAGCGGGTTCCCGTGGACTGTTAGGTTGGAGGAGGGGAAAAGTCATGGCTCATTTAGCTCTGCATTTTAGACGTGGAATTTCCTGTTGTGATACTCTTCAGGTCCCTGTGTGGCTTTTAGGACCTTGCCTGAAGTGAATTGAGGGCATTTCACTGTGAGATGTGACTGAAGGACGTGCAAGATTAACTTCAGCTCTGGAGTGTCCAGTTCTCTTTTGAAAATTATTTCAGTTTCACAGTCATTTAGTAGCTTTAGAAATTTTCCCCTTTGCTTGTCTCTACCTTCTTGTGTAAAATAGAGATAACACTACCTTCAGGACCCACCATATGTTACAGAAAGATTTGTGATCCTCTGAAGGACAGCAGGCTGAGCACTAAGCTGCTAATGGAAAAGTTGGGCAGATGAGAAAATTCAGGAGAAATTACACTTGCTGGTGCCCTGGGTGAGGCTGGGATGTCTTTTAAAGAGACACATTTTGCTGGCAGTGGTAAGATGTGCAGATAAGAATGTCTGTCATATTCTTTAGGCTTAAAGTGAGCAGTTTTCAGCACACAGGAATGAGGTTGTTGAAGGCTTATGGGCCGATCCAGGTTATTTATGATGGACTGTACAGCATGGGGAAGGCATTTGTTGGTGCAGTTTGAAAGGCTGGAGTTTGAAAATTAAACCAACCCCACCTTGCTAGACCTTTTCAAGTTACCCCTGGCAGAGCCTGGGTGACCTTCCTCCTGGGCTGGTAGAAAATGTCTGCTCACTCCCCTCCCCACATGGTGCCTTGTCCTGCCAAACTCTCTCTCCCCAGATGCGAAGTTCTGCTCTGGGTCGGTGATCTGCTGTGAGGAGTCCTGCGCTGACTTTAAGGCTCATGGAGGATCTTCTGTTCCTAGGACAGCAGGTACTGAAGCTTTTCTTCCACACCATAAAACTCTTACAGTTACAAAAGTGCGGGTTTGTGCGTTGAGCCTGTGCTTTCCTTCTGCTCCTCTGAAAAGCTGGGGAAGGGAATGGAGCCAAGTGGTTCAGGACTGCAACTTCTGAGTGTGTAGAAGGTGCTGCATTGTGTTCTCTTCAGCCAGAGGAGGTCAAGTTGGTCACTGTTTCAGTCCCTTGTAGGGAGTCACTTCACAGGTTGGTCCCTCCTGGGCAGAGGAGCCCCCGATGTGACACCCGCTCTCCGTGGGGATCACGGACCTGGGTTTTCACAGGGTTTAACTGGTCAGTGCTTTGTCCTTGAACCATTTGATTCCTTCTGATGCACTGGCTTGAGGGTGCTCTGTGGATGGACCATTTCAGAGATTTTAGCCAGTAGGCTGGAAGGGTGTATTTTAAGATGTGTTGACTTTTAATATTTTTTTTTCATGGTTTTAAGAGTCCAGCAATTTTTTGTGCCTCATGGGGGACATGCCTTCTTGCAGCTCCATATTGGACTTAACCATTTCCCCAAGCTTTTACCTGCAGAATTCCCTGATGAGAATATTGCTTTAAAAACAGGCAAAGTAATTTCTGGTTTTTGGTGATTCTTATGTAACACTACAGAACACTGGAAAAAAAATTGTGGCATCCAAGCATGGTTTTGATTTTTAGAAGTCTTGGTTTTGTCCTGAGATGGTACAATCTGTAAGGACATGCAATGCATTTCTGAATTTTTGGAGGGCAAATACAATTCTCTTCCACTTTGTGAGGTTTAATGTGCATATAGAGACCTTTCCCTGGGCTCTACAGTTCTGAAGCTCTTGCTTCAGCTGTTCTTTCTTCTCCTCTTCCAAGACTTATGTTGGAATAGTTACTGTTAGAAAGTAACCAGGTAAAATAATGTGCATGTGTATATACATGAAAATATAAAAACTGTGTGTATTTATATGTGTGTGTGTGTATAAATAAATAGCAATACAGATGTTGGCTCTCTGTCAAGTGTAAATGAAAACCTTATTCACAAGATTTGCTTACAGTTTTACTGTGGTTTCATACTGAATTGAGCAATTGGGAATGAAAGAGGGTTGATTTTTTTTTACCATTTCTGAGTGCACTGCAATCATATTACGTTAACAATCTGAACCAAAGCTGATCTTGCTTTCCCATATTGTAGCACACTGAAAGTATTGAGAGGCATCTAAATTATCTTAAAAGTGAGAGTGATTCCAGAAACTTTGACTGATAACTCACACCGCCTGTAGTATTTTAAGTGCTTAGATGGGAACTTGTATGTGATGCCTGCCTTAGGGACTTCTCATTTGTAAAATAAAAACAACATAGGGAGGCAGAGTAGGATATAGCACAATAATGTTTCTAAAACATTTACAGTAATGAGATGTATAAAATACTCTCAAAATAATCCTGATAGTTGTGGTGACCAATATTCAGGGTTCTCTTCTGCTTTTACAGTAGAAGAGGCTTGAAAATGTGTATTTCTTTCAAACCAAACACTAGCAAGTGTAAGTCTGATCCTGCTTTTGGGACCATGAATTTTATTACTGAGTGAACCATCTGGTTCTGCCATTCCAGGGAGTGTTTTCTATTGCTTCAAAACAAGAAAAGCTTTTTGGACCTTTCTTTCAGCTTTCATCTCTGGTTAAATGACTCCTTTAACCCTGCAAGGCACTGCAGAAAAAGTACATTAATTTTTTCATCTGGGGGTCTGCCATGCCCCAGTGGTTATGGCTTTTACCCCGAGGCTGGAGGAAGCCTGGATGTCAATTGCTGTTATCTGATAGCTGTGTACAATACCCAGAGAGGCACTGGGCAGATCAGAGGTCAGGGATGAAGCTACAGATCGGTCGATGAAAGAATTTGGCTATTGTGGAAGCAGGTTAAAGCAGGGATCAAGACAAGTTACAGTGGCTGGTAATTGGTGGCTGCTTGTGGTATTCTCCAGATTTCAGGAGGCAGAGAAGATCAGAGAATTCCACGGGAAGATTTTGTGTGACATCAAGCAGCTCTTGTCAGACTCGCTCCTTTGTTTTCAGGAAGGCAGGATGATATTTTGGAAAACACTCATCGCCATTTTGCTCAGCTGGTTTTTACAGCCAGAAGAAATGGATAAAGGTTTGTCTTGTCTCATTTATAGAGAATGTCTGAAGTCCTTGTTTCTCACATGTGTGTTGGATTGTCCAGTCACTCCAGCTTGTGTGTTCAGTGGTCCTGCCAGATCGGCACTTCACTGAAGTTCTCCTTAATGGATTCGCAAAAAGCGATAAAACACTCCAGAAGAGGCCTCAAGGAATGATTAGTTTAATCTTCAATTAGCTCCTGCTGAGACATGATGAGAAATCATTTGACAGAGTAGGCATGAGTTTTAATATAATCTGTCCAGCTATCATGAAGCGCAGTGTGCAGAAAGGAAAGAGGGTGCAAATGAAGAAAACCATGACATGAGCATTGAATGTTTTAGACTGCTGCCTGTGATGCATTTTTGGTCTGCTTGAGTGGCTTCAGCCACTGGGATATTGTGACTGGGCATTGAAGTCAGCATGGGGAATATTTTCGTCTGTATGGCTGGTGACAAGTGGCAGTTGTACTTTTTCTGCCCTTGCTTGGCAAGCTTTGTGAATCAGGCTGTTGAGATCTTTTAAAACCACAGCAAAACAGGAGCTAAAGCTGGTCCAAGTAGTTCTTAGAATAAGGGGAGTGAGGTGGGGGGAGAAGAGGGCTGACTTTTAAGTCCTTTGGAGTTGGCCAATTGCCTCCAATAGCAGTTGCACAAGAGTGCCTCCCCTGGGAAACACACTGTGTCCTTCTGTTTGCACAGAGAATGGAAAATACTGGCCACTAAAAGAGAATGAGACACTGTGCTGTGAACTGGTTTGGTTTTCTGTAAATTGTTTAGTCTTGCTTCTTTGCAATCAGATGGTGGTGCCTTGTTTCTTTGTTTAGCTCCCTTGTCCTACAGTCATTAAAGCTGTATTTTATAAGTGAAGAATCCCAACCTTCTGAGCAATTGAAGATTTGCTAAGAACATGGGGATCCTTCTGGCTATGCAGAAATCTGTCAACTGAATGCTTGGGATGAAACCAAGTAAGAATTCCCTGGTGCCATTCACATCTGCCACAGACTCCCTTCAGGCAGCTTGTTGGTACTTGCATCTTCACGCTGCACGTCTCCTGCATCTGTGTGGTTTTAGGTTCCATACACTTCAGGTCTGCACCTCCCCCTCAAACATCCTGGTTAGGTTTCTTATTTAAGCTGCATCTGCCTGGTCCCCTGTGCAGCTGGGCTAGAAATAGGTTCAGCTCTCCAGTACTGAAAATCTGGTCTGTAGCTCTTCCGTTTTGTTACTCTTCAAGAAAATCTTTGCTGACCCATTGGAGGCAGCTTTTCTGCCAAAAAGAAGTCATTTGAGTGCTTCTCATCTGCCACAGGTGAACTGAGGCCAGTTAAGCCATAATTTAAATTAATCTTGTTGATTGGACTCGCATGATTGACTCAGCTAAGAAATGGATGGTGGCAGGTACTCTGTCACTCCTTTTGGTGTAGTCTTAGCTTTGCTTGCATCCAAGTCTGCATCAGGGCAAGTCCAGACTGGACATTAGAAAGGGATTCTTCACTGAGAGGGTGCTCAGTCACTGAACAGGCTCCCAGGGAAGAGGTCATGGCACTAAACCTGGCTGAGTTCAAGGAGGGTCTGGACAATGCTCTTGGTTATGTGGTTCAGTTTTTGGTAGTCCTGTGAGTAGCAGGGAGTTGAAGATCCTGATGGGTCCTTTCCCACTTGAGGTATTCTGTGATTCTATGAATAACCACACTGCAGTGGGTATTTACAGCCAAGCAAATGATGCTGTTTTCCCCTCACAGACCTACACTTGGGGCACATCCTCTGGGCTACAACACTGAATGCCACCTCGAATGAAAAGCACCAGGCAGGATTTTAAAACCACTGGTGGTACTGGACAGCTGGCCTTGGACCTGGAGAAGTTTGTATCCAAATGTGGTTTGTGGGTGTGTATTAGTTCAGGGGAACTTAGGAAAGGAGGCAGATAGGCTTCCTCAGGCTGGCCAGAATGCTCCTGTGCCAGCTTGGAAATGTGTCCTTGGTCTGTGGGCTCATGGATTTGCTGGCAGCACTGCACTGCAGCCAAGAGAGGAAGCGAGGACACACTCCTGGGTTCAGTTTTAGCCAGAACAATGGAAGATAATGCCTGCATCAGAGTAGCACACTAAGGCTGGAATATAAACAGAACCCTGGTGGGTGGAGAGTGTTTGGAGCAGAGTAGTGTGTGACAAACAGCAGAGAGCCAGTGGGAGGGGAAAATAGCTGGAAGAAGCCAGGAGTCAATGAGGAATGTAACAGCAATTTATGATGAAGGCAGTGAGGGGAGATGTTGGGTCCTGAGGCAGAAGGCTGGCTGGAGGGGCACGCTCGGATGTGAGGGGGTAGATGACCCCTCCTGGCTGTCCCTGGGATGACGAGGGAACAAGACTGCGTATCCTTTAACCAAGAGGGATCACAGGACCCCAAATACTCCAACCCACTGTGTTAAAAGGGGCAATGTTACACATGCATATTGCAATAAACCTTTCTGTGTTGAGATGGGTCATCCTCCTGCCTGTCACAAAACCTGAGAGCTGATGCTTAAGTTCCCAATCCTGTCTTTGTCTTGGAGATGCTACCCAGTGTCGTGGTAGCTGAAGAACTTGTGTAGATCATCTGCAAAACTGTAGAAGTCATCCTTTTGCGGGAAGGATTTGCAAACACTGACCACACAGGACTTCACGGGCCCTATCAGTAGCTCTCAGGGGAACTTTAACTCCCCTGAAACACTTTGAGCATGGCATTGGGAATAAAGTGTAGTTCAGTCCCCTGGAAGATGTATATGCTTCCAGTGTAAGGACACGGATGCTGTGGGAGGGGTGACGCTGCTGTCAGCCCATCCCAGCAATGGCATCTGCCTCTTTTATGGTCTCAACTTCCGTTAGCAATCACTTAAGCAGATAAGCTTGTTTGCTGTCACAGCATGAGGGTGCTGGTGAATTTGGTTTTACTTACCTTTTTGGCAGCTCTCAGATGAGGCAGGCTTTTAAGAATACTTTTAAGAGTACTGTCTGAACTTTATAGGTTGCAACACTTTTCTTGAATTTCCATTCCTGAGGCTGCCTCGCAGTAATACCCAAGACACCACTTACATTTTAGTATTTAAATCTTTTATGAAGTAATATGAAAATCTCCAGTGCCCTAAATATTTTATCTGAAATTTTTTTTTTGAAAATCTTTAAATTTTCCTCTGGGGGGCTTGAGCGCTGAGTGAACCCTTGTGAGGGGAAAGGGTTGCAGCTGGGTTTAGGCTGGGGTCCCCAGGCAGAAGTGCAAGATAGAGAAGCTCCTGTCTTTCTCCACTTGACAGACATCTTTGGATTTTAATGCTTTTTATTTCGAAAACCTGTGGGTGATTAAACTGCAGAACAGCAGGAGCTAATCCCATCACTGTCCCCCACGGAGATGAGCCGGTGTCAGGGGTTCCCCGGGAGCTGCTGGGCTCACCTGGAGCGTGGCTGGGGGTTGAGGCCAGCGATGACAAGGGGCTGGTCCAGCCTTCCCACGTCCATTGCCAGCCTTGGCAGGGACTCAGGGAGAGACAGTGTGGGGATGCAAACAGCTGTGAGGTGGATGCAGCAGGCTGCCAAGCCAGTAGCAGGCTCTGAGCAGCGAATTGCCAGCAACTTGCACTGCAGTTCCTCTGAGGTTGCTGGAAAAGGGCCCACACTGCTCTTCTTTCTGGAAGAACAGCGAGCTCGAAGCCACTTATTCAACGCAGCTCTAATGCTTGCTACCACAGCGCTGCACAAACCTGCTCAGCCGGAGCCCTGCCGTGCTCCCTGCGCTTGGCTCCCTCGCTGCTCCAGCCTGGGCCATGGCTCCTCGCTGAAGGATCAATAACCTCCTCCCAGCTTTTACCTGAGTACCACTGCCTCTCACGCTGCAGTTAGCAAGGGGTGACACCGGCAGCATTAGTTCTTGCTGGGGCGCGAACGATGCTGTGTGCAGCAGCAGCACCCGATCAAAGCAGCTGCCGTCATCTGTTTTTTCGTGACATGGCTTTTTCCTCCTGCCCTGCTGAGTCACCGGAACGTCACTCAGCACAAGGCACAGGAAAGACTTGTGCACAACAGGGATTATTTTTCTTCTTTTGTGATACATCTCAAATCCAAACTGGATTAACTGATGGTTTACGTCTAAAGCGAAGTGTTTAGAACAGGTCCTCAGAGGAATTTGCTTCTGGAAGAGCAATATTTGCATAGCATTGTAGCAGCAGTTTTTAACGAATTAAGACACTTTTCAGCATGTAACTTGCTCAAATGTGCTAAAAATCAAACGAGCACGAGGACTTATTGACTAACCCCAGTAAGTAAGCAGGGCCGAAATAATTTCTTTCAAGTGGAATTTGGGAAACCATTCATTGGGAACTGAGTGATTTTCATTGTAATATGATTTGTTGCTTGCCTGCCAGAAAAGGAGTATGTCTGATACTACGTACTGCAGAGTTGTTCCATATACTAAGGACCTGCAAATTATTTCTTAAGAGTAAGGAAATCTAGGAAATTCTCTGTTATAAATTGAACTGTGAGTATGACACACGTAGAACAGAAGTGCTTTGTTTTCAATATTACATAACTAAATTTTTAATAGTATGGCCAGTCTATTCCTGTATGCTTGAAAATTTAGGAACATGTGTGACTCAAAGTCCATCTAGTTTGGCATCCTGCCTGCATAATATTCTAAGTGCCAGACGTTTGGGCAGTGATTATTTGTACCTTCTGGACATAAGGGATTTTTTTTCCCCTCTCCAATATGCTAAACTAGGGTCTGTAGCATGAGTGTCTGTGTTTCTGCTAAACTTAAAAAAATAAAGTAATAAAAAAAAAACCCTCAGTATTTTAATTTTTAATCTAATTACTATCAACATACCAGCCTGTACCTGGTTTCTCCAAACAGTGAATTCTCTGGGTTTCCTTCAGTCCATGAGCTCCTTCTTCTAAAGCCCCACGTAATTCCAGTTCTCCCCCTTGCCTGCTAATGCTTCCTGATCTGACCACAAAAACTGCTGAAGCCTCATTTCCCAGCTTGTCTGCATTCACCTCGCTGTCTCTCGCCATCCTCTCTCCAACTGAATGTCGGTGCAAAGCTGGCTTCCATGGTTACTACTAAAATAGGCAAAGAAGATATTTTTGGTCAGAATCTGCCAGTTCAGCAAGATCAAAATGCTTTTGGGAAATGTTCGGAATACAGGGAAGTTTAAGCAGGATGTTTCTAGCAAAATGAAATTAAAAAACCTCTCCAGCTTTCTCCAGCTCACCTGCACTTTCCCAGAATACAGTCCTCCTGGGCTGCCTAGTGCCCTGCTCCACCATCAGGGAGACCTTTCACTCAGACAGCCCTGTGGCAGGGCTTTTGTGTGGAAACCTTTATTTTTCTTGGTTTTGTTCTAAGTGTTGTCATATCAAAATCTTCTCTGCCTGCCCCACCTCAGCCAGGATGGCTTCCCTTCACAGCCTCCTCCACAGCACTCATTTCTGTTGTCAGACTTCTGTGCAGGTGATATTTATTTTAGGTGTACATAAAAGCTATCAAAAGGACATGCAATGTCCTTTGCTCAGTGATGTGTTGCTGTCACTTGTCCCTTCTGGTCTCTCCTGTTTGTTTCCCTTGTGGCATGTCCTAGTTAAATTGCAGGCCCTCTGAGGAAAGGGATTGCCCTTTTTTTATGTATCTCGAGACACCTACTGTTTTTCCTCAGCCTGAATTTTTTTTTTTGGTTCTGTATTTGTAATAGACCCTCCTGCAGTTTGGACAGCTTTGGGCTTCCTTTGCAAATGCTGCTGTGTTGTTGAAATTCCCTCACAGGCAGTAGGAAGGCACAAGCTGTGTCCATGTGCAGCTACACAACACTGACCTGATGGCTGTGTGTTCACAGCCTTACAGTTTTCTGTCACTTCTGAGCCCTTACAAACCCCCATGACTCCACCACCCAAGGAGACTGGAAGACTGAACAGTGCATGGACCTTAGTGGAGTTCCTGAGTCAGGCACCACTGCCTGCAAGGTGCTTCCCTACCTCTGGGTGGGCTCCTCCTTTCCAGCACTCTCCTGAGCACAGCAGATTCATTGTTGGTTTAATGGAGGAGAAAAAAAAGGCAGCTTCTCCTGCTGATCACCTGTCCCAGCCTCTCTTCTCTGGCCAAGCTTTTCAGCAGTAGTGGAAGAATATTTCCTCTTTCATAGAGTATTTCACAGAGTGTTTCTTCTCTCACAGAAGAGGATCATAGTATCATAGAGGATCCTGAGTTGGAAGGGATCCACAAGGATGCACCCTAGGACACAGATGTGCCTCCTGGCTGCCAGGGCACTGCTGACTCATATTCAACTTGCCATTGACCAGGACTCCCAGGTCCTTTTCCACAGCTGCTGCTCTCCAGCGTCTCAGGGACAGTGGCTCTCCAGCGTACTGGGGAACTGCACTGCATTTAACCATCTTTGCAAATTGCAGTAGGCAGCTATCAGAGATACTAAACCCATAATTTTCAGTAAGGCTTTAGAAAGTGGGCCTTTTAGTCCAGTGGATGGCAAAATGTGGGGCAGGAGACAGCCTTGCAACACATGCAGCCTTTCTGAACTTACAACATACTATCCCATTGTGATGCAAACTCCAAATGCGTTGTTTTTAGACAAACACATACATAGTATTGCACCTTTTTAAGCACAGTTATCAAGGTGTGTCTGCACTGAAATTCCTAGAGAATGAACACATGCTCTGCAGTCACAATCCGGTTTCAAGATCTGTTATTACCCCCATGTGTTAAGCTCCTGGTGGGCCAGACCAGAGGATTGCAAGGAGCGGTGACCAGCCTGTTCTCTGGATGATCTCGCTTTTAACAGCTTGCCCCAAACAGAAAGGGTGAAAGCAGCTTTTTTGGTGGTGGGGTTTTGTTTGTTTTTTTAGTTTTATGTAATCAAGACATTACAAAATAATCTACTGAGGTACCCATGTGTTGTAGAGTTGGACCTGTGTCTTCGAGGGGTGATGCTCCTTCAGCAGGAAACTCCTCCTCCCGGTCTCACTGCTCCAAATTGCTGCCTAAAAGGGTGTTTGCTCCAATTGGCATCAAGACTTTCCTGAACCAAAGTTAATGTTCTTCCATTTCTAAAAATCCTAATAGGCAGTGGCCTGTGTGTCAGCATCCCTGTAGACAGCTCCCATGTAGATTTCAGACACAGAGATACATTTAGGAGAAGTTGAAGAAATTTCTTGTGTCCTAATGGAATAAATTCTGCTTTGCCCAGAAGTTTCTGCCTGACTTCTACCACAGTCCCCAGCAGCAGGATCGGACATGCTCTTCTGTAATCATGATGTAATGGCTCACAGTTTGTGGGCTGGGCTCTGGTGCTTGAATGAGTGGAGCCGTTATTCCCCTGCAGGCACAGGGGAAAACACCATTCCCTAAAACTTGGCTAAAGGAAGTTTTATTTGGCATGCATTAGCCCACTCTTGCAAAGCTGAAGGCTGTATACACAGTCAGTTAGCACAGATCACCTGAGGTATAGTCAACAGATATGTAAGGATTAATGGAGTTGTCTGAGCTCTGTGATAGCAGCATTTATAGGGGAACTTCATTAGATCCACATCTGCAAATTATAAACCCTTCTACCCCATTTGAGGTTTGTTATCTTTAGAGATCACCATGAAAGGTGGAACAGCTGTGAGAGCTATTATTCAAGCTGATATATAATGACTGCAGAAAAGGTAGGGTGTTTAGACAGATGATACGAAGTACAGATTTGCAAGAGGATCATTAAATTCATGTTCCTCTGAGCTGGTGTGCATTGAGAGGAAAGGCACAAGTGAGATACTCAAGCACAGTGAGGTGTTCACAAGCAGTGCCCATCAGAGGAGGGACTAGGGCAAGCAGGAGAGTGGAGGAGAACAACTTTCTCCTACAAGAGGGAAGTCATATACCAAGGTGTACTCAGTAGCTCTGTTATGTATATCAGTGGTTTCCAAGACTTTAATATCCTTATTTTATTGATGAGAACAGCTGCAGCTTCAGCTGCTTGCGGGTTGCTTGATACCAGGTTGGTCCTCGGTCCGGAGGAGGCCGGTGCTGGAGGACTCTGCCATCCGGTGTCGGAGGGGAGCGCAGGAGGGGTATCAGTGCCTTCAGACTGGCAGAGCTGCAGCTTGTCATGTCAGTGGTTGTTCTGGCTTTGGTGACCAGCCTGTCTTTGAGGTAGATGACAAATCTTGACTGGCCTCTAACTTGAGAGGGGCAAGAAGCAGCCGAATGCTAACAGAGCTTCTCCTCCCAGTGCCCTCGTCCTGGGCAGGGACTGCTATTGCTGCCACAGAGCTGCTCTTCCCCTAAAAGGTTTGCTGGTCCTGTCTTATCTGTTTGTGCCAACTCAGGGACGTTGTGACTCCTAGGGACTGGACAAACCTGCAGAATATCAGCAGAGAGAGGCACAGCCTGGAGAAGTGTATTTTCCCTGCCTGGCTCTGTTAAAGACTGCAGGAATTATTTGGGGATAAAAAAAACTTCTCTTGCTTTCAGATCCACGTAGGAAAACAGTCACTTTATCAACCACTTGGCACACGTGCTTTGGCGAGGCAGAGGAGGCATGTGGGGTCTCCACAATTATTATTAAAGACTTTTTCAGAGGAGGGGTTAGAACCTGAGTCCTTGAAACTTAGATTCCCTTCAGGTGCTGAGAGGAGAGGAATAAGGGAGGTATTATTAGAAAGCATTTCTTTTATTTAACAGATGTTAAATAGCACTATACCACTATATCAATCCGTCAAGTACACTAATAGGAAACAGCATATAGAAAAGTTGAGATCTGAATTTCACAGGGAAATGCCCCTCTTCTGCAGGATCCCAGGGTCTGGGGGCCAGCATGGAGCACAAGGAGCAGCCGCACATATGCCAAGCATATGTGGATGGAGAGGGGAGGGAAAAGTTGTAGACTATGACAGAAAAAACTTGGTGCAGCTGGAAAGGTTTTCACCCATCCTGTCCTCGTTGTTGTACTTGAAACTGGATTAAAAATATCCTTAAAGCAGAGACCACACATATCTTTGGGTTTGACAAGCTGTGTATACCATGCTATGGGTTTCAGTGGTGTTAATCGGCATTTTCACAATGTAGGTGGTTTAAAGTCTGGAGGAGAAAAACAAACCTTTAATGGATGATTAAAGGTTGAAAAGCAAGCCTGGCTTTGCAGTAGCGTGTGTTAGTTCCAAGTCAGACCAAGAGCAATGGTATTTTCCTCTTGGACTATGTGTTGCTTCCTTAAACTTGCCCTGGTGATCCCCAGCCACTGGCTGCGACCACGGGCAGCGGAGGTTGGTACGGTTTTATTAACAGAGCTGCCTGAAGCCCAAGGTTAAGTGATGGCAATTTCAAAACAAAACAATAAATTAATAAAATGAATGTGTCATCAGCTGATCCTCTTCTGACCACCATCTGTCCCCTGATCATGTGACGTCTCCCAGCTGGCCACCCAAGAGACAAACCATGCAAGATCATCATCACAACATATGCTGCTATTTACACATTTTTAAAGGTAATAGTTGCTAGGCTGTCATATTAGTAGTTAAAAGCGGTTATTTGGAAGCTAGGGGATTTTTTCTTTATTTCTCTCCTTTTTTTTTTCCCCTTAGGAAGGCAGTGACTCAGCAGGTATATTTCTGATAGAGACATATTCAGTGTTGGATCAGTGGACGTTCCTATGTACAGTATATGTAATTCTACCCCCACCCCCCCACCTTGTTCTATGGTATGCTGTTGTGCCTTTTGTAATATGCAGTAGAATAAATAAAATAGAAAGAAGGCAATGGTACCACAAATGTCACTAGTGTACCTTTTAGGAACATTATGTGCTCTCTTTGCCATCTCCAGGATGCAAACCAAGCCGTGCGTTTTTAAACTATTGTTAAGATCAAGGATGTGGTTATGAGAAGACTTACAATTTATAGGATACTTAAGCATTAAGGATTGAGGCACAGAACATTTCCTGGGGATTAACGACTGACTGGGTGAGCCTCAGGCCATTAACCCCTGCCTGCCATTAATCTTCAGGAAATGCCCTGCAGTGAGGTCGTTATTGCTGTTATATGCTGAAACAGAAAAATAACAATAAGAAAGGTCCGTGGATTATTTATTTATATTTTACATAACACAATTCTATTGGGACTGTAGGAAATGAACATCTTTCTCTGTAGCTGGTCGTACTGCTGGAATTAATGCAGTTTCTGCATCTCACTCATTTGTGGAAGATTATTGTCAGATTGCAGGAGTGTAAGTGGGGCAGGATTTGGCCCACTGCTTGTATTGCAGTGTTTAATACAATGAATAAGCCCTGCATCTCTGATATAACTGCTGGCACAATTTAGCCCTATATAAAAACCAGCTCAAAACGCTTGTTTTACAGCAAAGCAATTTATTCACTGTTCTAAGCATCTCACAGCCTTTTTTTAACTCATTGAATAATCCTTTTAGGTTGCCCATAAAGCAGGTGAAATGCTTCTGCTGCAGTCCTAAGGCAGAACACAGGCTGCATAAATAGCATCTAAATTACTAGGAATACAAAATACACATACAGTAATACATACCTACAAAGGCAAATTCATACTGACAGGACTGCAGTGTGTGCTTATCAGCAGCAAAACATCTCGGGGAAAAAAAAGTGGCTTTATATTGAAATTTTGTATATCTTTCTCTTTATATAAACACTTAAATACTATTTTTTTGCATGTTCTAAAGCCCAGATGCAGGTTCCTTTTTAATGAGCCTGCCTGCTTAAACATTTATTAGCTTAGAGATGTATAGTTTTCATAAAGCTGGCTGATTCTTTTTGCAGAATATCTTTGCAAAAAAAAGCTTTTTTTTTTTGTGTACATGGCCTCAGTCCTTGCAACCTCCTAGAGAGTCTGTCAAGGCACAACTTAAAAGCTCGTTCAGGCGACCATGACCCCCTGCTAGCAGATTGTCTGCCTAAAAGGTAAGGGAAAGCTAAAAAAGAAGTAGAAACTTAAAAGTAGCTTCTCAAAGGCTGCACAGATCTTTTTTTTTGTTAAACCTAAAGTGTTTAAAAGCTTTAATATTGATGGCCTGTCAACTTTGTCCTGATTCTTTGGCTTTCAGTTAAAAGGTTTTTGTTGTTGTAGCTTATGCAGTTGCTCTGTTGCTATGGAAACGTGACATCAAAATGACGTTTCTCTGTTTAAAAGCTTTTAACTAAATTCCTGCCTGTCAGATGTAGGCCCCATTTTGTGCACTCAAGCTTCAAGCTGTTGCAAAAAGGTTTCATATGTTCTGTTGTCATTCAAATTCTTTATCCACATATGCATGTCTTGCACTACAAAAAACCTAAACTAAAAACTCAATCTATATTAAGTGTCCTCTTTTAAAACCCTTTTAGGTCAGTCAGCAATGGCTGCAGCAGAAATTCCCAGTTACATTGTCTCTTCTCAGACTGAGAAACACAGGAGGGCCAGAAACTGGACTGATGCAGAAATGAGAGGTTTAATGCTGGTTTGGGAAGAATTTTTTGATGAGCTGAAACAAACTAAAAGGAATGCCAAAGTTTATGAGAAAATGGCTAACAAACTCTTTGAAATGACTGGAGAAATTCGCCACGGAGAGGAAATAAAGATAAAAATTACAAATATGACATTCCAGTACAGGTAAGCTTCAGTTAATTCTTTTTATTTTAAAAGATTTTAGCAGGGATGGCGCAGTGATTTTTGCCTTTCAGAAAGAAGTCTCCTAGAGGAAATCTGTCGATAAAAGATTAAAGATTGTTCATATGGCTTTTAAAATTCTCTCTTGCCAGTGCTGTTACGTCATTGTTAATTTTCCCCCCCCCATTTCATGTCAAACTCTGGGACAACTTTGTTTCTTTAAAATTAGCTGGCGTTGTTATGATGCAGAGGGATGGAAATGTATTTAATGGGGAAAAGATATTTATTTTTTTTTGCTCTTTGCTGAGGGGACTGATTGTGTTAGCTTGGCAGCCAGTTCCTTGCAGTGAAACTCCTGCAGTTTCAAGTGGCCACTGAGGATCGGAATTGCAAGGCAAAGTTAAAAAAAAAAAAAAGAAAACTAGAACAGAATAATGTTTGGGGGGGCTGATGCTCCTAGATTTTGGTCTCGTGAGTTGAAGGGTTACACTTCACGGGGCCAAGAATAATTGAATGTCTTATTACTGAGTGACACACATTGCTATAATTATAAGCAGCAGCAGTGAAAGAACTATTATATCTGCAGAGAGAATCAATGTGCACCGTCAATACTGCTCCAAAGGAGTCGGGGGGAGGGCGGAGGTGTCTACAAGGGGATGATAAAGAACAGGCAAGCAGTCAGGAGGGGAAGTTGGCTTCAGAAAATATGAGGCATTTGTGCATTTGTTGTTTGCAGGGAGAAAAATAATTAGAACTTAACAGGAATATTCCCATATCTTTTTTTTTTTCTTAATTCTTATCTCTGTGAAGCACAAACTGCCTCATACTGGAAATCCTGAGTGGTGATTTGAGCTATGTGCTTGTAATGCAAGAAAATCAAATATGTGACTCTTTTATTTAATCTCTCCTCAAAGCTCATATTAATAATAAAAAAGGTTATTACAGCAGGCAACCATGTTAAAACTGCTCGCTTTTCTGTAAGGCACCCTTACTGTATTTAATGCAGAGACTACTCATCAAATAGAAAACTAGGGGAAATCCTGTAAACCCCTTAACTTTGAATGTCCTTCTGCATTTCTATGATCCACAAGCATAACGTTTAACATCATTTGCCATAATATTAAACCTGATGTTTTGTAGCAAATGTTAACGTCTCCAAAATGTTTTACCAATCCTGCTGTAATCCCTACAGTTTTCTTCACCCAGACTGTAGATGAGAAAGCTGGAAGTAAAATAAATTTTTGTCCAGCATCACCCAGCAATTCACACTCGGATGCAGATTTAGAAGTCGGGAGTTGCTGGCTACCAGGCTTTTGCTTAGTCTGCTAAATCTGCAGTCCTCCCTGCTGGGAATTGCATCTCGCAGCACTGAGATTTTACAGGTGTCTGTAGCAGCAACACTGCACGATAGTTAAGTGCCGTAATTGCCAAGTGGAATAGGTTATTTCTGTCAGCCTTTGTTCTAAATTTACAGTGTTGTCATCAATCAGAGAGCCTCATTTTTTTTTTTTCTAATTAATGTTTTTACTTTAAAGTTGCATTGGGGGAAGGGAAGAAATAAAATCACTCACATACGTGCACTCTGTGTGTGTGTGGGAAACTGCACTTTTAAGAAATATCCTTCTATTTCTGTGAACTTTTAAGATTGCTTCTGTTGCATATTGTCACTCTGCTTTTCTATTTTGCAGTGCATTGCAGCTCCCTGCTTATTGATTGAGATGCTAATTTAGGAGAGTTAAAAACTGCCTTGTGCTGTCACAGAGCTGTTTCATTTTGTGCTCTGGCTTATGAAATGCATCTTCTTATTGTTTGTTCACATGCCCGTGTGCTTTGTGTCAAGGTGAGCTGGTATGGAGAACAGGGACAAGCAGAAGCTATTACTTACAATTTCCAGTTTTCTGGGTACTTTTTGGTGGTGTGTGAGAATAAGGAAGGTGGTGGTGAAGCTGTAAATGATGTGAGTGCCCACTGACTGCTGGCTTTGCTGTGAGGCAGCCGAGTTTTTAATCCATGTTCGGGTGCCTGCAGGACACTTGAGGAAGATGCTTTACATCACTGTATTTCTGGGCATCATCTGTGGCACAAACTGAAAAAGAAGATCCTGAGAGTAGGAAGATGCTCTATTTTGAGATAATAATGATTCCTAATGATTACACTGGGTTAGTAAGTGTGACATGGGAGAGAACGTGGTACCAGTAGCAGGAGTGAGGGGGGGTGTTCTGCTCCTGAGTGCTTATTTCTTCCCCCACTTCAGGATCCTTTACTTCTTTAGGCAACTCCTAACAGTGCTGCAGAGGTGGAGTGGCCTCTACTCTTCCTTTAACAGTCAGAAATAAGCTGCATTAAAATATTTAATCAGATGATATTATTTAGCTATGTGCCACAGTTTCATTAAGGAACATAAAACCTCTGTCCTACAAATTACTACACATACATATATGGATGAAAGATAAGCATATTTTTGCTATAAAAGGAAAAAGCAGTACTTGAATATTTCTGCATTTCTTCTTAACCAAGTTCAGTTTTAAAAGTGCTATCACTGGCATGTCTTATCCTGGGACATCTGTTTGAACAGGTATGGATAATCTGAAACATACAAGGATCTGAAATAGAAAGCAGTGAACATGTTTATAATGGTGCTCTCCAGTTTGAGGATCCCATGGCATTCTAAGAGACAGTTGACTAAATGCTGTTTTCTTTATTCTGCTCAGTGAAAGCCATTCAGTATGAGTAGAAGGTGTCCAAGTCAGACAAACACATATGCACAAGTAGGGAATGAGTGTTTCTTGGCCAATAATTATTGCAGTTGCTGCAGCAAGTGCAACCTACATGGGTGTGTACAGCAGCAGGGGGCTCAGAAGGGACTCCCACCCCAAGTATTCACCCTGGTTCTGGGTTTGTTTGGATCCCATGTGGGATCTTGTGCTGCCAGGTAAAGTTACTTCAGGTGTAGCTCAGTGTGCATGAGCATCTATCACAAAAGCAATTTTAGGGTGATCATATTCCATTCCTCCATATCTGAGGTGAAAACACTTTTCGGGTGTTAAAATACCATACAGAAATCTATTTAATCTCATTATTTCCTCCTTGAATTCTTGTGTTTATTTCTGCCTGCCCTATATTTCAGCAAGGTGACAAGAGAATGAGAAGAAGCTTAGAGAACAGTTAGGCTAAGATGTGGAAAGCTTTCTTTATTAAGAGAAGTGGAAAAGTTTGTGAATGCTCAAGGAGTTTTAGAGGTGCATAAAAATATGCACTATTTTTCAGGATGTAAAGCAGATTTTTTTTTTGCCATAATACAAGAAGTTGTTTATAAAAATTGCAAGGCAAGAAATGTAAAACTAGTTAAAGTCATATAAATCTGTATTGCACTGCATAATAAGCATGTGGAACTCATTGCCACTGCAAATCATTGACACCAAGAGAGCAGCAGGTTGTTTTAGTATTATTATTATTATTATTATTTTTATGAAAGATTAGATTTATTAAATAAAAATACAGATGTTGTTTGTCGTCCAATTAGGTAGAGTTATGAAAGACAGCGGGTTTCAGGATATTACTGGCTGTTGATGGAAAAATAATCATGTGCTTTTATGGGTGAATGTGCCCTCAAAAGCTGTCTGTCAAAATCCTTCTTGAAGTATTTAGTACTGACCTTTGTCAGAAGAGAGTGAGACGGTGGACTGATCTGGCAGTGGTTCCTGTACTCCTCTGCATTACTGTAGTCCAAGTGCATTTGGAGGAAACTAATCAAGGAAAAATATACCGTGACCTGAAGTAATTCTTACTGGAGTCTCAGTATATTAAGGGACCATTTCATCCACTGTGGAAATTGACTGGGTGGAAAATTCTGCACAACACCATAGGTGGAAGGAAAACTCTTTCTGCAGGTGTATTTGAGTAAAGTTCTGCTTTTAGGCATTGCTGTAAAATCTGAAATATCTGCTGTGGATAGATCAGCCACCAGGTTTTTAGTGTTCCACTTCAAAGATACCTGTGTGGTGAGCTGCATGAACTTCCCCATTTATCCATCTTGGAAGAAGGGAGGGCTGAGTCAAGCTTCCTGGAATTCAAAGTTAAGCTTTCAGATGTGCTGGTCATCAAAAGTTTTCCTGAGATTAGCGTGCCAGCTCTTGAGGTTTAGCATCCCTGAGAGTATGTGCCCAGTTCTTTCTGTTATGCAGCCTACTCAGGGCTATCAGCTCATGTGAACCTGTAATTATTCCTTCTAAAAGGAAGCTCTGTCCTGCCACTGCTAATGTGCTGATCCCACTGTGGAACAGGGCTCTGTAACTGCTGTTATAACATTGCCACTGACACAATGCACACTGGCTGATAAAAAGGAAGAAGGGTTTGCACAGCTTGCACAGTGGTCCACAGTTTTGACTGATTCCTTCTGATGTTTAAAAATAAGAACTGTGTGAATGCAAATTTATTATTTTCAAAAACATCACCCTCCCCAAAGCCTAGAAAACAGGATGCAGCTGTTGCTCTTTGATTTGAATCACAGTCAATTAATGTTAATGATTGGTAAATTTGAATCAGTCTCATGATTTGAATGAAAGAGTAGTCTAATTTTTTATTTTCATGTGTACATGATAGCAATTAAACATTTTTGCTTGTGTAATCCGTTGCTATACTCTATGACATTATGCAACTGGAATATTTGACCTCTGTTACAGCAAATGATAAAATATGAGTGCAGCGAAGTTACTGCAAAAAGTTGAATTTGAATATTTTACTATCTTTCTCTTTAATTTCAATAATTTATAGTAGATGCACAATTTAGTATCGTACTTTCATCATCTTTCTTTTCCTCACCATTGATTGGTTCATAAACAGTTGCTATTTATTATTTATTTTGAAAGCTTTTCCTAGAAACCCCAGGAGATGGATCTTGTATCCATTCCTTAAGGCAAGTAGTAATATCAAATGCTGCAATAATAATAAAAAAGCAATACTGCTTTGAGCAAAGCCTAAAAAAATGAAGCAAGCTATAGATTGCTTGCTTTTTGCTGACTAAATAATGATGATTTTAAAAACCCCAACTCTTTAGAACATATTATTGAAATGATTTTGTTTTAGAAGGTGGATTAATAGGCACAGAGAATAAAGTCTGAAAAAAGGTCAGTGGCAGCACAAATGACTCAACAGTTGTCTCAGTCTATTCAGTGGAGCATTTTGGCAGTGGGATCTCAAAGTCCATTAATTTATTCACTTCTCTGGAATAAGACAAGCAATCACCTTTCAAATTAACTGGGTTGGCATGCTTTGGGTATTTGTCCACTGGAAATCTGACTTTGATCCCTGAGTTTTTGGAGAGAGTTCTCAGTTGCCTCTGCTCTCAGCTGGATTTTAATAGAGCCTCATGAAACAGCAACAAGTCTAGATAAACTCAGTGTGAATTTATTTTGCAAGCTCTGCCGACTTTCTCGCTTCCCTGTGTTTCTTACCTCATTTCTTCCGCCTGGCTTGCTCACTCAGGCAGTGATTTGCCCAGTTTCAAAGTGTTAATGTTTGGCTCATCTTGCTCTCTCATTTCTGGACTATTGCATTCCAGCCTTCATATTGTCCTGTTTTTTTTAACATCCTCATGTTTCATTAAAACAAACAAAACCCCAACTCTTATCTCTTGGAAGCAACTAAGATTGCTGTGATGAGTTACGCTAATGACTGAGGGCAGTAAATTGATCTCTGCTTCAGACTCCAGTTTTTCCAGGGTTACATTTACCTCAATGCAGGCAAAAGCTCTCAGCTGTCTCACTAGATTTTCTGGACTTCTGGCAGTTGTAGAAAAAATATTTAAAAGTCAGTAAATCCTGGAACTTGATGTTAGTATTATGAAGGCAGCTATTTGGTTTCTTTTACCAGAAAGCTAAACCATCACCACTATTGCAGTGAATGTTCTCCCTATTTACCTCCACCTGCAGCATTTCGACTTCTCTTCCAAAGGACTGACACTCCCTTTCCCCTTATCTTCTCATCTCTTCCTCTGTTTCATCCTTTTTTCTGTGTGTTTGAGCCAGACTCCATACAGGTAGATGATTGCTGCTGCTGCTGCTTTTAAGCTAACACAGTTCTCTTGTCTACGTCCTGGTAGTGATCCCTTTTATTTAGCTCAGAGCTATGGTGGGCAGTCAGAAGTAGAAGAATTCATATCCATTCAAAGCATTAAGAGCCAGAGAAATACCTGGGTTTATGTAACTGGAACTCTACAGCTCTGTGAGCAGACAATAAACAACAGCTCTTCCTTCAAAATTGTCATAGTTCTGTAAAAAAGGGGGTCTAGGTACACAGCTGAGCTCAAACAACAAAAAAAAAGGTACCGACCTACTCAGGCAAAATACCTACTCCAGAAACCTTTCCACTGAATCACAGAATGGTTCGGGTTGGAAGGGACCCTTAAAGAACATCTCGTTCCAACCCCCTGCCATGGGCAGGGACACCTTCACTGAACCAGGTTGCTCAAAGCCCTATCCAAACTGGCCTTGAACATTGCCAGGATGGAGCATTCACAGCTTCCCTGGGCAACCTGTTTCAGTGGCTCACCACCCTTATTACAAATTTCTTCCTTGCATCTATCTAGTCTGAATCTACAGTAAGAGCCTTCTCTTTTCCAGGCTGAGCAATCCCAGCTCTCTCAGCCTGTCTCCATGGCAGAGCTGCTCCAGCCCTGTGAGTATTTTTGTAGCCCTCCAGGTGGGGTTTCAGGAGAGCAGAGGGGTAGAATCCCCTCCCCCAACCTGCTGCCCATGCTGCTGTTGCTGCAGCCCAGGATAGTGTTGGCTCTGTGGGCTACAAGCACATTGCCGGCTTGTGTCCAGCCTCCCATCCACCAGCACCCCCAACTCCTTCCCTGTAGGACTGCTCTTAATTTCTTCATCCCCCAGCCTATATTTATACCTGGGTTGCCCCAAAAATGACCACAGGAGTGGGTGATTTAATAAAAGAATATGCAGAAAATAAGGGTGAGGATACTTGGTATCTTTATTTCAGCCTTCACTGCCCAGATGTCTCAGTTGGGTGTGCCTGCAGCTGAGTTGTCAGAAATACCAGTGGTAGAAAAGGACTGAGTCAGGAATGATCACTGAAAGTTTGTGAAGATTGAGGGGGGTTCTTGGGGACTGAAGAAAGGCTGTTGAATCTTCAGAAAAGGCAGAAAGAGGAATTAAAAGTTCTTCCCTTCAACTCCTTGGAAGATCATTGAGCAAACACTCTTGGAAACAATTTCCAGTCATGTAAAGGAGAAGGTGGTGACTGGGAATAGCCAGAATGGATTTACCAGCACTGAATTTACCAGACTGACCTGCTTGCTTTCTGTTTTTAAAACACTAGATCTGTGGATGGGGGTAGAGCAAAGTATTGTCTAGCTTGACAGTACAAACGCTTTTGACACAGTCTCCAAGAACATCCTTGCATCCACGCTGGGATGTTGTACTCCAGATGGAAGGACGACCAGCTGGATGAAAAAACCGTCTGGATCTCTGGGCACAGAGAGTAGTTGTTAATGGCGTGTATTCTGCCTAGAGGCTCATTCCCAGTGGAGGACTGCAGGGGTTTGGTAGTGGGACCCTGTTTAATAGCAACAATCCAAAGGAGAAGGTGAAATGCATGTTCACGATTTTGCAGATGATGCCAAACTGGGGGGCTGCAGTCTGCACCTGCGAGGGCAGGACTGGCACTCCGAGGGACCTAGACAGGCTTGAGCAATGGGCTGACAGGGAGCCCATCAAATTCAACAAGGACAAATGCAAAGTCCTCCCCCTGGGGTGGCCGAATGCCCTGCACTGGTACCGGCAGGGGACGGCCTGGCTGGGCAGCAGCTCTGCTGATGGGGACCAGGGGCTCCTGGCTGGCATTAGGCTAAATACAAGCCTGTCCCCAGAGCAGAGTCAGTAGAGTATCAGCTCTAAGCTTGTCCTGCCCTTTTTGACAAGATGTTTTGCAGTCCTGAAGGCTCAAACCATGTCCCGTGAAGCCCTAATGCAGCTGCTGGACTTGGCAGTGGCTGAGATGTGGTCACTCCTGGCTTTTGCCATCTCACCCGTGGGGATGGCTGACCACGGGGCAAGCACTGCGTAATTGCAATTCAGTTTTTAACTCCATAGCCTGAATACATTGGGGATTTCAACACAGGCAAACAAATGTGGTATGTAGGCTTGGCTACTAGCTTCTAGTGGCATAATTGATATGTTTTTCATGCAAATGGCCTAAACAATTGAACTAAAAATAATCTATATTAATTGATGGTTGTTGTCAGGCCTGTATTTAGCTATTTTCTGTTTGTGCTGGATGGATATGCATGTATTTGTAGGCTGTGCTTGATAGTCTCTATGAAATCACAGCAGTAGGTTGTGAAATATGTATGAAATTAAAATTTTGAATGCATAGAGGGCATAAAAGTATGGATGGCTCTGAGGCTTTGCTTTGCAGGACTATGATGTGCATTTGTAAATAGCTGGAAAAGCTCATCAGACCTTGCAAGGACAAGGAAAAAAGAATCCTTAAATGGCTTTAAAATCTAAGCAAATCTTACTGCCTTCTTTTCTCACTAGTGGATTTCCCCTACTCTAAGTTGAGAGTGGTTTAAAAGGAAGAACTTGAAGTTCTCACTTTTAAGTCTGGCACCATTTTTTTCATGTTTACATGTTATTTAATTCTATCCCTTGCAGGACTGGTGGGGGCAGGATGGATTCTGAGAAGGAAAAACCTGAAAGGCTTCAAGAAAAAGAGGGTGGGCCAGGTGTCCAGGAATAGTTTTTATCCTTTGTTTGTTTTGTTTTGGGGTTGTTTTTTTTTTTTTTTTTGTTTCCTGCAAATGCAAACCTCTAGCTGTGAGAATCACATTTGGTTCAGCTTTTTGTTGATTTGAATGAAATCTGGTTTATGAAAATGGAGCATTTGTCATTGGTCTTGCCTTTCCTGTTGTGTTCCCTTCCTGCATTTTGATTTAGAGTAACAAGATCCAAACTGGGACAGGCAAATGAAAAGAAAGTTTGGGACTCTTATTTGGGCTCTGGAATTTCTTTGAGATGTATACTTCATTTATATACCTCAGTTTTATGTTTCTTAGTAAAAGAAAATAAAATAACACTGGGTACCAACTGGGATAGCAGTGAACTTCTCTGAGGACTGAAAAATAAATCTCATAATAAGATACATGTGAAAGACAAGCTCATGGTTGATAGTCCACTGTAATGTTTTTGTGCATGCTGTTTCTAATGCATTATTAACTGTGTTAGTTGGTGTTCTCTCTTTTTTTT
>VXAD01003768.1:538840-561914 GCA_013399195.1 Dicrurus megarhynchus | reverse complement strand
TTTTTTTTTTTTTGTAAATTAATGAAATTCTGTACTTTTGCCTGCACTGACCTTTATTCTGTAACAAATGAACAGACATTTGTATCTCATGGTTGTTACAAGGATGTTTACCAAGGCAATTCAGGGCTTTTAGGCAATACTATAGAAAAAGGATATGCATTATATTTATAGCCACTTGTATTCATTATAGGAAATAGATACTCATTCTTCAAAGCACGGAAGGACAGGGCTGCCCACAGTTTGGTAAAGGCTGTGGCGTGTTGCCTACTCCAGTTGTCAGGGGCTGCTGTCAGATTGGTTATTCTGTAAGTTGGGTATTCTGTAAGGGGAAGAAAATTATTCAACCACCAACATAGTCCCGTTTCCATTAGAAGTTGTAATGTTCTTTATTTGTATTCAATTTCATTTGGGGTTTGCATGCAATGTTTTATCACAGGTCAAACCTAGGAAAGGAACCTGAAAGGCTTCACTGGAGGTTAAAGAAGAAAAGTGTCTAATTTTATTCTCCTTAAAAGCATTCAGTTTGACTCCTGAATATGACCAGAACAAATGTTTTGAGGTAGATCTGTACGAGAAATACTTTTGATAGGAAAACAAGCTTTAATGTTGTGCCTTTTCTTACAGGAAATTAAAATGCATGACTGACAGTGAAACTGTGGCACCTGACTGGCCTTACTACAAAACCATTGATAGGATCTTATCCAAAGTGACAGACCACAGCGATGTGAAAATGCATGAAAATCAGCAACCAGGTCCTTCTACATCACAGACAGAGGCCTCGCAGTCTCCATCAGCTAAGTCTACACCTCTGTATTTGCCATATAACCAGTTTACATATGAAGGAAGGGAAGAATGCTTTGAAGATGAACATTCAGAGAGCTCATCAAGCTTACTTTCTTACAAGCTGAGGTAGCATCTATTTTCCCCTCTTTTTAGTGTTTTACAGAATGAACCGAATTTGCTGTGTAAAGGGAACACCCTCACCCATTTTTCTCTAGCAGCTCTTGTATTTTTTCTGTAAATCACAAATGAGATCTGTTCCCCAATCTCAGCCACTTTGCTGAATTAGGGCATTTTCTTTATTCCTTTATGAAAGACTGGAAGGGAGTAGGAGAACTGGGCAAAAAGTTGTATATTATTGCCAAAACTCAGCATGCATGTCACGGCTCACATCAGGGAGAGTGTTCATAAAAGGAGTACAGGCATGTTCAAGAGAGTCCCGCGGTGCAATCAGAGATATAACATACTGCTTAGATGATTTTTGGCTTGCTCTAGTTCTGCTTTTGATATGAGTATGAAATTTCTCTGGCTTCAGTTATTATTAAAATGGTGAAAAGATGCAAAATAAATATTTCTATAGACGCTGAAAAGCTGCTCATGCAGTTTGAAAGTACATTGCAATACTTTAAATACAATTGAGAATGTAATTTTTTCAAAGTAAATGCTAGTTTGAGATGCAAACATGTGATTCCTTTTTTTTTTTTTAATATGATTGGAGTTCCCTGGAGGGCAGCTTTCTTAACAAAAGGCAGGGTTGTACTCTTGGTACAAATTTTAGACTTTACTGGTCTCATTTTTCATCCAGAGTGGTGTGAAATAAGAGTTGATTACAGTTTTCTGGCAGGAAAAAAGTTGATCCTAGAGATCCTTATCATGAGTCTGTGAGGCTTTAACTGTAACAGTAAAATTACCTGTCAGTCATGCAACTGTAAAGATATTGAGCCGGAAGAAGAACCAACCAAACAAGTTTGAGTTATTGGTTCCAGACCCACTCTTGGATGATTAAAACTAGGGTAAATTAATTCAATCATTCAAGCAAATAGTCCTTGAATAGCTGATTATTTTTTAAAACTTCTCCCTTTTTTTTGGCAGCTGAATATTTATTAGGGTGTATAACTTTCGAACTATAGCAACCTTTTTGTTCACAAGCAATGATTTTTTTCATCCTAGTTCATTGTAAGTAGTTGATACTCCTGATACATGAACTCACTTGACTTTAGGATTCGCAAACTCCACAGCCATGTTTCAGATGCAATAACTTTATTTCAAATTTGGTTTACAATAACATTATTTAGTATTTAATTAGAAGGTCACATTTCCTCAAACGTTGCGGAGTTTATTCACTTGACTAATTGATAACATCAGGTTTTTTAAAGATGCGGGATGTTAAGATTTTTCAGCTTAGGGACAGCTCCAGATTTTGTACCATAAGGAAGGACAGAGGTCACCACACCAGGTATCGCTACAGAACATAGACAGCCCTCACAGAAGTCAAGTTAATCAACCCCAAACCCACATCTGTTGTGCCACAGTTTGCACGTGGACCCCCACTCTCATGTAGATACTCTCATTTACAGCTAAAATGGACTTAAATCACTCAAACCAAATTATTTCTATAGTGATAAGCTCTGGAAAATTTGGGCTATGATGCATTTTAGTCAGCTTCAGGTTCGGTGGTTTGTTTATTTTTTTTAACTTTGTCCAAGGAAAGTACCTAACCTCTTCTAGTAAAACGTATTTTAACTTGGCTAAATTTAGAAACTGCAGCACATTTAAATCAAGCCTCTAGTGGCACAGGCTGGCTTTCAGCTGGCTGCAAGTCTGGGGCAGGTCATGCCACTCAGTCCTTGCAATGCTGCTGTTGCCTGCCAGGAGTGGCTGCACTGGCTGGCTCAGGATGGTCTGGGAGCTGGAGGGAAGGGCAGGGCAGCTCTCAGGGTGGTAGGACCTCCTTAACTCAGGAATGCAGCCATGCTCTCTCAGTCTCCACTATGAAAGAATTTTGTGCAATAGAATATTGTGCATATAATTTAACAGCAAGGTAGGTACACATTCACAAGTTAAAATACAGTCCCCTGTTTTTAAAAAAAAGGAGAAGTTGAGCATTAGATACCGCATGAGAGATCAGTGTAATATTACAGGTGAGCATCGTGATTGGATTAAAAATGAGAAGGCACTTGTGATAATGGGGCATGTGTCTGGAAGGAGAAAAAGTGTTATTCCAATAGTCATAGGGCGTTTGAAAAGCTTGTCCAGCTTTGACCTGTTTAATTTAGTCTGATGAATGAGAGCAGAGTAGGGAACCCTTTCTTGGCCAGAAGGAAATACAGTGCTTGCTAATGATACCAGAGGGGTTAAAATCACTTAGAGCTGCCATGGTTAGACAAGGAAGTTAGCTCTTTTAGAGTTACTAATGGAAAATTATGAACTGAGGAAGCAATTTTTCAGCTTAAGCAATAAGTGTGTCATCCTGTATTTGAAAAACACTTTGAAATAACTAACAAGAGAAAAGAATTAGCATAAAAAATTTGGGTCCATCTTGGCTTTTTTATCAATGCCCTTGCCTCTAAACAGTAGACAGTTGATCCAACAAGTTCAAGAAAGGAACTAAAGACAATTCTGGGAATCGAAATCAAAAGAACATTTTAGGTCCTCAATTTCCCTATTTTTGTACATTACTGTTATGCAAAACAATTACTTTGAAACATGTTTTGAAAAATATACACACGTCTATATGTAAAATACAGATGTGTTTTGCAGCTGTATATTTTACAACTTACACCACGGGATTTTTTTCTTCAGTAATAAAAATCCTTATGTTATGGCAACAATGGACAGTGAAGAAAACTTTCAAAGAGTAGTTTTTTCTAAGTAACTTTTAAACTTCTGAAAACTTTTCTGTTATTCCTTTAAACTCTCCAACACAGCTTTAGAGTGTCAGCGTTGTGTTTTCCACAGTATCTTTGAACATAGCAGGAGGCTACTTGGCTATATAAATTGTGACTTTAAAAAAAATTCAATTGAATGTTTAGCTTTCATGAGAGCGAAAGATGTCAAGTTTTATTATATGTCAATCAGTACATACATATTGTCAAGCTAAAAGTAGTTGAAACTGGTTTTCTTTGCATTTCTTTGAGTTTGGGACCTTCTTACAAAACCCAAATTTTGCTAGTTAGTGATAATACAATTAATGTGAGATAAAATTAATCTTTGTTTCAAATGTGTAGATGAGAAAAACATTTGGAATCCCTTTAAAGGGGCGCCTGCTATTTGTTTGGTATTGTTCTAGCACTGCTCTAACACTTATACTGTACAAAACATCTGACAATAATAGAATTATTCTGTTATGGTCACAAAATATAATGCAATGTGGTGGAGTCTTGTACTGCAGCTTAAACTTTTAAAATCCAAATTCCTGACACCACTATAAGTGACTTTTTTCGTAATTAAAACCAGTGTTTTTTCACCCTGTGGATTAATTTATGGTCATTGTTTTCATTGTAAAGTAATGACAGAACATAATTATACAGACTGTGAAAATGGTTCAGAGTTCATGTGTTCTGCCATTTCTATTGTACTGAAAATGGGGGTGAAAGAGTTACTTCCATAGATTAGAAGACCATAATAAAACCACTGTGTCATCTAGTCTGACTTCTTGTTAGATACCATTTGAATTTGGTTATTCTGATGTGGAGCTCAGAAATGTTGTGGAGAGGGTTCTGTGACATCCTTCCCTCACCAGGGCACTGCTGCACTCAGGAGCCCCCTGTCTCTGCTGTCCTCCACTTCTTTGTTCCTATGATTTGACTCTGGGAAATGTTTTACTAAATGTCTGGTCTAGATCTGATAAATTCAGAAGATGGAGAATTCACTCTTCCCTTCTTTCTCATGATAACTTGTTGAAAACAGTCCCTTGTTTCTAATGTGAATTTAGTGAATGAAACTTTCAGATGCTATTTCTACTTACCTTTCTTTTCAGTACATTGAAGAACATTTCAGTATTTTTTGCTTTCTGGCACAGTGGTTGTGTGCCATGATTGCACTGTCTTTGGTGTTTTTTAATTTTTAAATGTGGATTAATTAATTTGGTACAGAAGGTTTACACAGGGAGAAGGAGTAAGAATTGGTAACATGAATTAGCCAAGATATGAATTTAAAGAAGTGCATTAAAACTTGGTGATGATGCTAATTTGGGAAACAACAGCTTTGGCAAAGCCTTTACTATTTCTAAAATTATGCCATGGCTATTTAAATCTGAATGGGCGTCATCTACAAAGAAGTTTGAGCTTTAGGCTATGTGCATTATGTAGTGCATCTTAACTCATTATGCAGACTTGTTATTCTAGCAAGGTGCTTTGCCCAGGCTCCAAGCCATTTTTGTGGTTCTTTTCTGTGCTTTACTTCAAGGATAAGCCTTGTTAATTCCTGAATGCATTTGAATGATTGAATGAGCCTAGTTTACCAGAAGATCCAGGTTGCCCCATCCTCAGTCCTCTGAAGATCTTTATATCATCTCTAATATTAATATTGTTTATTTCCAGATAATTGTTAATTTATTTTTCATAAAGACATGGGTTATGGAGGTCTGCTCGGATTTGTATGTAGCTAAAAAAGCTAAAAAGCAAAAGAGCGAGAAAGAGCTGTTTGGTGTTGAAAGCCATAAATTCCAGGAACTGATGGTTCTGGAGACCTGTTTGCCGTGAAGTAGTCAGAAATGAGGAATTGTTGTTAGGGTTTTGTGGAGATAATACATTTTGATAAACAGAGAACTCTTTGTATTCAACTCCCGCTTCATTAAATATTCGCACACATCCCTGAAACAAGCTGTATTGGATAAGCGTAAGCAATCAATCAAGGAACTTTTAATTGAACAGTGAATTAAATTGGTATTAGGTAGGCAGACAGCAAATGCAGTTGAGACTTGCCTAATATGTTGCCTGATTATATCTGGAGGTTTTGCTTTGTTCCCCCTCATATCCATTACACACTGTCATTTCTGCTCAGATTCTTAGATGAGATGGAGCAATTTCTTTCCCCTGGTTTACTTCCTTGGAACTCTGTGTGTCTGTTTTAGACATAGCATGGAAATATCTTTGTGAGGTTCTGCTTGGAACATGGTCTCAATGCCAGAGCTCTTCCACACTTTGTTCGTGTGGTCAGGGGAATACAAATGCCAATCTCTTGTTGACTCCCTGCCATAGACACTGGAAGCCCAGCAGATTGTATTTAAGGTCCTTAATTCCCTAGACCCCTCTTTCCTAAGATTTTCCTCAAAATCTACCTTCAGAGACTAGGCTTGGCAAAGAGGGAGGTGCTTCTTCAGCAGGTTGTGGATGCTGTCAGGATCTGTTGCACTCCTGTTGTCACAGAGGTGTTGGCTGCACAGGAATGCCACATGGAGAATGTGCAACAGGAGCTGATTGATGCTTCAGCAATCGTCAGTCGTTTCTTACACTTGTGCCTATACTTTGGCAAAATAGACATGCTCCTAGCTGAAACTGAGGATAGTGATGCTGGTTGGGTTACTTGGTGCTGAACCCGTATTCCTATCCCTGCTTCCCTCTTTTGTACACATGACTGTGTTATAAAAGTTATTGATGGAGAGGGGTCTCTCTGACATGCTGCCCAGGACACCTAGAACTTCTCAAGAAAGATGGCTCAGTATCTGAGGAAACACTTCAGTATTCAAATAACTCCTTCAGGCATCACTGGACATTTTACATTGTTTCATGTTGCAGGTGTTCTTTGCTCGTAAATTAGATTCTTTAGAGCCTTCTTTTGTAGAGCCCTTCTCAAGAGCTCCCTTTCAGGACCTATTTTGCAAGAGGAGAGGATTGTAAGTGCCAAGTCCTTAATGCAAACTTGTGAGTGACCACAGAACCCTTTCACTATCAGTCAGTGGAAAGAAAAGAAGATTGGGACCATCACCAAAGCTAGGGGTTTCTAAAATTTCTCAAATAAATCTTTCTTTTCAATGAAGGCTAATTACCAAGTTGTGTTTGTTATTGTAAACAAATGTAGAGAGTACTTGGGAGACCTTGAAGAATCCTTGTGTTGTTGCTTTTGGGGTCACTTCTCTGTGCTGAAACACAATTCTGAGCTAGCACTCTTCAGTGAATACTTTTTTAGTTACTAGCAGACTGCAGATAGTGCTGACAGTAAAAAATTGCTGCTTTTTTTTCTCTGGAGCTGTGCAAGGCAGTTACTGTCTTGGAGGTATGGTTTCATGTCTTACAGTCTTTTGATGGATTTCATGAAAAACAGGTAAAATCCTTTACAGACTCTAGGAAAACACTTCAAAGATTTTTTTCTCCTAAAAATAAGGCTTATTTTAGATCTTCCAATCTAAATCACTCCATCTCAGTTTTTTATGGTTTTTTTTTGTTGTTGTTGTTGTCTCAGTTGAAATTAAAACCCAAGTGGTGGCTACTGTTACCAAGAAAGACACACAATACTCAGTGTATCTCAGGACTATTGACAACCCTCAGATTTTCTCTCTCATTCCTTATTAAGGACCATTCTCACCAGTGCTTACTTTGACAACACACAAGCCCTCTTGTGGAGTGAGTTCGTACTGGTTTCAAGCAAGAGGTCTTACCACAGCTACTTTCTAACACTGTATGGGAAAGAGAATAGAGAATCATCAAGTTTTCAACATTTAAATCCTCTGCAAAGACAAGTATAAATTCAAAAAGTAACTTTGGCTAAAATAATACCACAATTTCAGAAAGTTTCTTGCTCTGCCTACCAGAAAGCTTGCATTCTTTGTGAAAGTGAGTGCAGTGATGGGAACCTTGGAATAACCAATTCAGTGTTGTCCTTAGACTGCTGTAGATCTTTTCCACTTGCTTGACCTCCTTGAGGACCACATTTGAAGTAATTCTGGCCCTTAGAGTTAATGGGGACAAACAGAATTTAGTGTCAGCCAAGACCCATTCTTACAAGATTGTGAGATTGTGATAATTTTGGTGATCAGCAGCAAGCTTGACCCACAGTTTGAGCAGAGCAGCATGTATTTATTTTATTCACATTTATTTGATGCTCTGAATCAAGTATGCTATATAGAACCTGCAAAGCTGAGTTTATTGTATACCTTCCAAAGTTTTATTTAGCATAAAGCTGATGACTTCTCATTTGCCATAGCACCATTGTGCCAGTATGTTGATGAAGTTCTTTGAGTTGTACAAGTAACTTTAAAGTCTTGGGTATTCTGAAAGCCAATGGTTTTTGTTCACCCTGTTAGTGTACATGAAGGAAGATTGTTTTTTTTTCTCTATGAATTCAATAGCATTTAATTTAATCTACTTGTTTCTTTCCATAGATCTCACCCTTTTTGGGTCACTGCACTCTTAAATGTCAAGGGGCTTGTGTCTTTTTCTTATGTTTGCATTAAGCCTTTCAGGTGCTAAGGATTGTTTCTTCTGCTGACAGATCTGAATGTCACAGTTGCTGCTGCACAAAGCCTGTCAAGTAGGATAAGAACATGAATCAAATTATGATACAAATCTGCCACAGCTGAGTGACCTCACCCCCACTATCCTTCTTCACATTAATAAAAACACATTCCTCAAGAGTTCAAGTTATCCTTATTCAAGGATGTCTTAAAATCCGCAGCATGTTGACATGGCATACTAGTCACAACTGTACTACCTCATTATTGCATTTCACCTAGAAAGAATACTGCATTTGGCAGAACACGACTGAGATTGCTGTTTGTGTCAAGGGACTTCCAGACACATCATCAGATAACTTTGATGTTGGGGACTCCAGTCTGGAGTTACAAAAAGTGTAAATGAAGACATGGTCTCTCACTTTAAGTTAGGAAAGGAGTTATCCAGCTCTAACTGGAGGTTTCTCAGATGTGCAGCACACTTACACATATGCCTTCTACTTGCCTTTCTTCCTCTTTCATATTTTATCATTATTCCTTCTTAGGTTGCAGGTTAAGAGGCACAGATCTGTGTGTGTGTGTTCTCACTTGATGCCATGTGGGGTGATTTTGACTGTGTTGCGCTGTCACCCCAAGTTAGAACAGCCATGTGAACTTCACACCTTGAGAGCACTGTCTTTGTTGCCATGTTTATCTCTCTTCCAAAACAGAAACCCAGCATGATAAAGCATACAGGAAATTCTTAAAATATCCCCCAAATTCCACATGGCAGTTCTGCATATTTCAGATGAGGATGTCCACTGCCCTTCTCTGGACACACTCCAGCCCCTCAATGTTTTTCTTGTCATGAGGGGCCTAAAAATTGACAGAGGATTTGAGGTGTGGCCTCACCAGTGCCAAGTATGGGGGACAGTCACTGCCCTGGTCCTGCTGGCCACACTATTGCTGATCCAGGCCAGGTGCCTTTGGTCTTCTTGGCCACCTGGGCACACCTTCATGTTCAGCCACTGACAATCAGCACCCCCAGGTATTTTTCTGTCCTTTCCGGCTTTCATGTTGTTTATCATGTTTTGAGATGGAATATAAAAAAAAAGAGTGGTCAGTGCCACTGCTGTGTCTTGGTGCAAGGGCAAGAGACCCTGAGACTCATATCTGGAGTGGGACCAGCCTTACTGATGCAAAGCTTTAAAAAACAAGCTGTCAGATACCACCACATGTAACCATGCAGCACTTTCTCTGGGTTGGGATGGTTATTGCAGCTTTAAAATTGGAGTTTCAATGGCCAGATAAGCCTAAATGTCTCTCCCAATACAGTGTATAAATTCAATGTGTAAGACATGTCAAGATTAAAAAAAAAAAAAAAAGCCTGGCATTCTGCAGGGAAAATTTTTTTTAAAAACAATGAAATGTAAAACCTCTTTTTCTTCTTCTTCTTCTTTTTTTTTTTTTTTTACAATCTGTAACACTGTGCAATAATACATTAAATACTTACGTTTTGGCACAAACTTGAGAGGGAATTTATTGGAGAACGCAGGGTTTTAAAAATATGACTAGGTTGTAGCTTAGGCAAGAATATACTATAGAATTTTGGGTTCTTTTTTTTTATAAATATGAGTTTAATTTTTAACAAATATTCACATTTCAGAGCTGAAGAAAGACCAGTTAAGAAAAGAAAAATGCAAAACTGCAGTTTCCAAAAGAAGAAGCTAAAATTAATGGAAGCCATGTTGGAAGAACAAAAGAAGTTGAGTAGAGCTATGGAAGAAACCTGTAGAGAAGTGCGCAGGATTCTGGATCAGCAGAACATCATTCAAGTTCAAAGCTTACAATTACAGGAGAGAATGATGAATCTACTGGAGAAAATGATCTCCAAGTCTAATGTGTAGGTTCCTTTGTGAATGCCTCTGAGATTACTATTGCTATTATAGATAACCATTTATTGCACACCATATGTGTGTCTGTTGCCATATTCCCAGGTTTTCCATGGAAATCAAAACCCTAGTGTAATCCTAGTTCAGCAAAGAAAACAGATAATGCAGGGTGAGAGCTATCCAGTGTGATAAAATTAGTGCAATATATGCCTAAGTTGAATTATTTTTATACTGAAAGGTTAAGGGATAAATAGCTCGGGGAACTGAAGTACTATTTATACCTAAGTCAGGTATTGTTTTGCAAACAGTGGTGTTGTATATTGCTTCACATCAAGGACTGCAGCTTAATCTGTTTTAGGAGAATGAAATAGTGCATTTCTAAACATGGTTATTGCGCCTTGACTTTGCTGATGATTAGATCCTGTTTTGAAACATATGCCTGATTGTATAAGTGACCTATGGTTCTTGTGGAGAGCTAGTTGGGACCATGAGATACATAATTTTAAACTCCATGCTTGATATGAATAGTACTCTAAAGTATAAGGGTAAAACTAGTCTATTCAAATACATTTTTTGATATAAAAAGAAACCCCCCAAACCACTTTACTATATACTGAATACTAAAATGTATAGAAGATACTTGAAGTTGCTTTTGATATTAAACGTCTAATTTTTTTTCATTATTAACGGGAATCTGTTGACTTAACAAACAACCAGCAATGAAAACTTTCATTTATTCTCTATCACAAAAGAAAAGTATTGTACTGTGTGTATATACATACATATATAATGTCTATCAAATGAAATAAAGAAAAAGAAGAAACTTACTGCTTATTGCTGGGCAGATAGTATGATTTGGGACAGCAGAGGATACTGGGATAACCGCAGCGAAAAGTTCACAGTTATTAATTGCAGGGTAAAGATCCGCTGTGCTGATGCCCAGAATGTAGAACTGGAAGTCAGGGCGAACACTGAGCAGCTCCCCAGCAGCATTTGCTGGGGGCACGGCTCGGCTCTGGGGAGCAGTTCACGTTTGATGGGGCTCTGCCAGGCAGATGGACAGGGATGCACCACACGAGGGAGCCGCAGGCACAGAGGATTGTACCCGGGGATGAAACATGCCATTGAAATAATCTTACACTGAAATTCGAAAATTAGCCGGCAGAATTTCCTATATGCCATTTCCTTTTGTGTTCTCCTTAAAAAACGTATTTCTGCCAGTTTTACTGTATAGGCAAGAGCAAAGGTTGAATTCCAGTATACAAACTATAGGATTAGTACCAGAAACTCAGGCCGTTTTCCATTCTCGCTATTGAATAATGTCCCCTCTTGAAACTTTGTCTTTAAAGGTGTTTGCATTCTCCTATATTATTTAATGTGTTGTTGCCTATGTAAAGGTGAGCTAAAATATTTTAAAACCCAGACATAACAAATTAATCTCTAATTATGCTTGCTGAACAGGATAATGGTTATACTCACCAAGCAAATTAATAGTATGTGGAAATATTTCTTAGAAGATCCTGCAGGTATGAAGATTAAGAACTATTAAATATCTAAATGTGGCCCATTCCTACAGAGTTTAATTAATGATAACAGGATAAGGCAAATGTAGTAGGAGACTGAACTTGGAGAAAATGGTGGCTGCTGAAATATAAATGAAGTAACTTTCCCTCACCCCTCCTTTACTACAGTGATTGCATGATTGGAAAAATGCCAAGCATCTGATTCTGCAAAGATAGTTGTTTACATTTCAAATGTAGATCTGTCACAGATTCAGGTAAGCTACATGTTCTATGCTTCCTGACACTTTAACTTGCTTATAGCAAGATATGAAGAAACTTTCCCCTGACTCCACAGGAATTAATAGTATTTACTGTTACTATCTACTTGAATCATAGAGCAATTAAATCCAATTAATGAGCAATAACAATGGCAGCAGAGCTGAACCTTGTACTGTTGAGTAGGTAGCCCCTCTCCTTTCATGTTATTACCGATCCAAATCTGTAGGAACATAAGAATGGAGAAAATTTTCTTATTCCTTGTCTGCTACCACAAGGAACCCTGTCACATAATCCCTTTTGTAAATTTGTGGACCTGTGTCTTAAAATCAGTTTGGTGTTTTGTCCCCCGAATTATATGATGATCTGCATTACAGACAGGTAAAAGCAGTTCATAAGATTTCTTCTAGGATTATTCCTGATTAATTTATATCAACTACTTCTTGTATCAACATTGATTTTGCTGCTTTATGTAGCATTTACTCTTGAGAGCCAGAGGTTATGTCCCATTCAACCCTTCTTCTGATGGATAATACTCTTCTATAAGGTAGGATTTTGATGACTGTTCTGCTAATTTTGCTCTTTTGAATTCATCCATTTTAAAGGAGAGTGACCAGAATGATACACAGCATTCCAGATGAGACTCTGAACATTGTCTTACATAACTGCATAAAGTGTTTTCTGGTGGTTGTAAGATTTTTTTTCTATATAAAATGTCACTTTTAATAGATACATTTAGAAGTTCAATTTTACATCATCATTTCTTTAACAAAAGGTTTTATTCCCATCCTTGCAGAATACCTGTGTTCTAGCCCTGTTTTTGCCTAGACTGTAGCTGTAGACAAATATTACTAGTTTCACGTATGACAGAATTTTTCTAATGCTTTTTGACAACAGGTTGAAAATTCCCCACCTACCCATAGTTTCTTTTTGCTGCTGTTTCTTTTGTTCCTGTAAAGACTGAACATTTCCTTAAAAAACTAGGTTGAGTGTTTTTTGTGGGGATTTCTTTCGTTTAAGGTACTCACAGCTTTTTCATCTGTATAGGACAGTTAGCTGCAGGTACAGATATTTGAATGTTTGTGATATTCAGACGAATTATAACTTGAAAGACCTGCTTAGAATTAAAATTCTTGGTAGAATTCCTGGCTTGGCAAAACAGAGATACTGCTTCTGTGTCTGTATGAGTAGGGAGTTGAGTATAGTAAGTATTCAGGGGGAGCACATGAGTGGTTACCCAAATTTATCATTTTAACTAGGACATTAAAGGAACTCCCTCATGGCTTCTAGAAGTGCAATCAACAAAGAAACTGTAGCATAGGAAAATAAATTTCTTATTTTTCAGGCAGTAACGGGGTCAACTCAGTTTGATATCACTTTCACCAAATGAAGTGGTTGTACTACATATACACACACAGATGGTGCAAATGGAAAAATTAAATAGGGGAGGAAATACACTGCCTGGAGGCAGGTGACATTGTAAGTGATGTAAAAATAAATGAAAAGGAACCTGAGGAGGCAGATGAGAAAAGGAGACATTGAGAAACATGCAAGTAATTGAGAAGCAGATTTTGATGGAAGATGGGGAAAAATATGTTGGGCAAAGGGGCAATGTAAATGCCTCCAAAAAAACCCCAGTAATGACAGGGGTGAGAGAACACAACACTTTAGAAAGTGAAAATGAAAGAAAAAGCATAAAGCTGAAGGAGAAAGAGTATGAAAAGCTAACACTAGTGAAATTCTGTATATTTTGAATAGACAGCCCCTACAGATAACTTAAACAAGTTGCAGTGTAGAGCAAGGGGTGACATTTTTTTCTCACCAGAGAAAAATAAGTCTCTGAACAAATATTTTGAAGTAAGGATATTTTTCACAAAGGAGAGAGGTTAAGTAATTTGTAGGAGTATCCTGCTGTAATTAAACAACATTTCCTTATGCTGGTATTAACAATTTGCTGGGTAAAAATGTTTGGGTTTTTTTTTTTTTTTTTTACTCCTTGACTTCAAATTGGAGAAGTATTTTAAGACTTCAGTTTATTTCAGGCCCTGCCAAGTTTAACAGTTATCCACCAAACCAGGAGATATATTTATGGATGGGGATTGTCTTTTATCATATTCTCCATAAACTGCTCTCTCTTGCAAAGAACAAAACCAGAACAAAAACATTTATACAGGATTTTAATTTTTTTTTCCAGACTTAGCCTGCCCAATTCGGTGTAGGCAAACAGTTTACAACTCTGTACACTCACCCTAAGTTGACAGCCTGGTTCTGTGAATAGTCTCTGGTTCTAAAGTCAATGGGACTACTCAAATTAATAAATACATTGAAATCTTTATGTGTATGTTTGCAAGATCAGTTCCTATGCTGATAATGTAATGTGAAAGACAAATTTAAAAAAGAAATTTAGGAACATTTGGTAGTGTTATGTCAGCAAGTAAATACTAACCATCTGGTCTCTAGATTGCTAATCTATTTCCCCTGATTTTATGGTAGCATGCTTCCTGTGTCTGCAAGCTTGAGACTACATCATTAAACTTTTATGTTGATCTTTTTTAGTGTTTTAACAGAAACATTTGAAATACTTTGCCATTTTGGATGTGAAATTTTCTTCCGATGCATAATTTTTCTGGCTGGAAATTTTTCATTCTGCTACAGCTTATTTTAAGGTGTTTATTGAACCACATTTCTAATAAGGATGAATGGTTTCAGGTGTGTTCTTTAAAAAACAGACCAGTCATCCACAGTGAATGACATCCAGTTATCTAGGGCTGACTAATTACTACCTGTAATTAGGCTGTAAGATCTCAGTTTGATCCTAGTATCACACAGTACAAGGTTGGAAGGGACCCTGGTCCAGCCTTTCCTGGCTTTCTTTGCTGCAGCAGCAGCACCCTGGTCACTCATACTGAGCTTGTCTACCAGGACCTTCAGGTCCCTTGCCACAGAGCTGTTCCCCAGTCAGATAGATCCCAACCACTCCTGGACTGTATTTTCCCAGGTGCAAATTCTTGTCCTTGTGGAACTTCACAAAATCCTTGTCAGCCCACTCTTCCAGCCTATCCAGGTCTTCCTGCAGGGTGGTTCTCCCTTCCAAAGTGTCCACTTTCCCCCTCAGCTCAGTATTATCAACAAACTTCATCAGGATACACTTGATCCCACCCTTCAGATCACTTATGAAGAAAATAAACAGACGTGGGCCCAATATCAATCCCTGGGGGACCCCACTTGTCACAGGCTGCCAGTTTGAAAAGGAGCTATTTACCACCATCCTCTGGCTGTGTCTGGGCAGCCAGTTCCCCATCCACTGCATGGACCACTTGTCTAGATCCTAATGCATCCATTTCTTTAGGAGGAGTCTGTGGGAAAACATATCAAAAGCCTTGGAGTCAACATCCATTGCTCAACCCACATCAACTGAGCAGGTCATTGTGTTGTCAGAAGGTGATCAGGTTTCTCAAGCATGACTTGCCCTTGGTGAATCCCTGTTGGCTTTTCCCAGTCATGTGCTTCATTTGACTTGTGATAGCCCCCAGGAGAATTTGTTCCCCAGCTTTCCCAGGGAATGGAGTAAAACTGTCAGGCCTGTAATTTCCTGGATCCTCCTTTAAGCCTTCTTGTAGATGGGGTGACATTAGCCTTCTTCCAGTCTTCTGGGACGTCCTCTGATCTCCACAACTTCTCCAGGATTATGGAGAACATCCTTGGAATGACATCAGCCAGCTCTCTTAAAACCCTTGGGTGTGTAACATGAGGACCCATAAATTTGTAGGGGTCAGGCTCCTGTAATAGTTCACAGATCAGCTCTTCTTTCACTGACAGTGTTTGTCGGTGTTTGTATAAACCTGGATTTTTGATCCCAAGACCTGCGGTCCAACAGTGCTGGTGAAAACAGAGGTGAAGGGTGTAGTGAGAATCTGTAGCTTTTCAGTATTGTGGGTGATTAATTCACCTCTGCTGCTTAACAGTGGGCCAGTATTTCCTTCTGCTTGTTGTTTATGTACCCAAAGAACCCTTTCTCATCTTTTCTGACCTTTCTGGCCAATTTCAACTCAAGCTGATCTTTTGCTTTTCTAACTGCATCTGCACACCCTGGCAATGCCCTTGTAGTTCTCAGCGGGTTTTCCATCTACGCTTCTCTTTTGGTTTTGAGCAGACTCAGAAGCCCACATTTAAGCCCAGGGAGTTTCTTACTCCACCTACTTTCCTTACCTTTAAAGGGCATGAACTGGTTTTGTGATTCCAGGAGAGTGTCCTTGAAGAACTGACAGGACTCAAAAGTTCCTTCATCTTCCATGGAAGCTTCCCAGGGAATCTATCCCAACTGAACTTGGAGCGAGCTAACATTCTTGATTGTATGTTGTCACCTTAGGGGTAAGTTCTGGATTGCTATGCATTGCAAGAAAAAAAAAGAATTGGTGCATACTATTAAAGGTATAAAATTTCCAACAGACTTAAATGTTGAGAAGCACTTATCACAGCTTGAGGAAGGCTTGTTTCACTGAAGGAAGCTAGAGAATATCAATTTTCTATGAACTGCAAAGTAAACATATTTAGAAAATTAATTAAAACTACTTAAAAAACTCTCCATGATCCTCATTCTTCTCCCTAGAGGTTTAACTATAATTTATCTTTAATTCAATATAATCAGATCAAATGCAATCTCTTTTATGAATGCATAAAACCTTGCCCACATGAAGTTATGTTAACTATAATGCCTGGGCTTTCTTTAAACTTACATGAATAAGGTTTTATATCTTATCTTTTCATTTAACTTAACTTTGAACTTCACTAAATGAAGATGAAATATGCCAGTGATAAATCTTTAACAAAACTAACTGTCCACATAGGGTTTAAATCTACAGATCATTTATTCAAGGACTTAAGCATATTTAGATCTAGTTCACGTTGGTTAACATAAACTAATGGCATACTACAGATTATACCAGAAATTATGCACTTGGTTTGTGTCTCCTTGCTGCCAAGAAGTTCTTGTGATTTGGTTTGTGCATTCTCATGAGAATAATCCATGGCCTTATTTTAAGAAGCTGGTTAAAAAAGGTATGCTGTACATTGAAGAACTTTACTCTTAAGCAGACTTTGCTTCTGTAAGATTATCTGTATGTGTTCATTCGTGCAATGAACTCCATGCAACATGCTACATACAGCCTGGTTTGCTTGCAGAAGGGTACCAGCATCTTCAGCTGACAGCCCTGTGCTGAAACACCAGGAACAGCAGGGTGCCTGGTGAAAGTTTAAACTGCCTGAACACTGGGGCAGTGGTCCTCAGCACTAGAAGAAAATTCCTCTCTGATAATTCTTATAGGCAGCCATCAGTCTCCATCTAGAGCTGTGCCTCTGAGTCTCTTAGCTGGAGAGACAGCAAAGTCTTGTGATTTTGTCTTGCCCACTCCAAATGAAAAGGAAGTACATTTGATGTGTAAGGTATGTGGCTGAAGTACACTATCAAGAAAAATACATCTTATGAAAAAAGCATAGGCTAATTTTCTATTTCAGATGAAATTACGATGTTATGCTAGGCAATAACTTGGAGGATGCCAGTTATCAAGGAAAGAATGTAGAAATGCTTACGGAAGACCAGCCATATTCACCAGGACTTCAGCAGGAACTGCCTCGATCACCTGGCTCATGCAAGCCATCACAGATGTTGTATCCTTAAAAAGGTGAAAGAGGAAGTAGGCTGCCACATGTTCAAATAAATAATCCATCAACATTCAACTTTTACCATGGGACTGAAATTTTAGTAGGAGGCAAGACCTTAACCTAGTTCTGAGAGAAACTTAAGAAGCGATGGTGAAGGTACTGAGAAGAATTCCACACATGCTGTCAAGGCCAAAATGACTCTTAATAAATGAACTTCTACTTCAGAAGGTCATTTAGAATAACTGCAAGTCTAGTCTTAGATGAAACCAAAGTTTTGGTGGAGCACAAAAAAAATATCCTCTTTTATGTAAGTATATCTCAGTGCATTTTGTATGACTTTTAATTGATGAAGTTATACTAATAATCATAATGTTAAAAGTCATTCAGAATCTAGTAATGAGAAGTCAGTCTGAGCTAAAGCAGATTTGAGTGCCAGGGCAGAATCCTGTCATTCCGTGTTATTAGGAATGGGTGCTGCTTGTACCGAAACCACCTTTGCTAAGGTGGACCTAAGTGTCACTGCAGTCATGCCATGCCTTGTCAGCTGAACTTCAGGAGAAGAGATTACCACAAGCAGAGCTGTGTCTCTGGCAGGTATCGTAAAGACAGACTGAACTTGGTCCAAAACACTTCCTGTCTTCTCCAAAGTTTGGAGGTAAAAAGCTTGGATGCGGAAATGGAAAAATGCTTGGACTTTGTCACATATAAACTGGAGCAAGGTAAAATGTGTTCTCTGATTCCTGGGTTAACTGCTGAGAGTAGAGCATCCCTCCTCCTCACTTTAATGCTGCCTGGTTTGTCCTGGAGCCAGGGTCTTTTATCAGGGGAATTACGTTAGATAAGAATATGCAAAGTCAATTTCTCTGTCTATTACTCATGTCACCTCTTCTGTGCCTCAGGCTCTTATTTTCACTCAGTTTCTCTTCATGGAATCGTATGTGAATATGGAGAACTCTCAGCATGTTTTTCTTTAGACTGACATTTGTACCTCATCACTTAGGACACGTGCTTAGTGATAACTCAGCCAGCAGAGTCCTGATGTGTCACCCTTGTACGGTGCGTGAACCTGTGAGACACACTGGAAATGGCTTCAAAGAGGAAAAAAGAGGGAGAGAGGAGCAGAGCACTGGAGGATATCAGGAATGATCCTAATTTAGCTTGCTGTTTAGATTCAAGGATAGTTGGCTTGCTCTGTGAGTATTGCAGAATAAGACAATGACTTTTTTGGCATGGTACTTGAAGGCAGAGGAATACCTCCCTGAGATATCCCTTTCCCTTACAGCACCAAAAATACATAGTACTTCTTCAGAACATGTAAATTCAGCTGCTGGATGATACACATTTTTAAGCCCAATGGGACTGAAGACACTCTACGTAAATGAGCCCAATGGGACAAGAGACACAGCTTCAATGGAGCCACAAAGCCACACCAGGTTAATTAGTAAGGCAATTTTGAATTAGAAAATTAAAGCTTCAAGGCTTAAAGATCAAATAAACAAACAAAACCAACAATCCCTTTAGAGAAAAAAAAAAAGGAAAGAAATACACTAGAAATTTTTTTCATTTTGGTGTATGTGTTCTAACAATTAGAAGGTGTCCATGAAATAAATTTACACTCATTTAGTCTCAGCAGGGCATTTGTCAGGAACAGAGGAATTTTGGGTATAAACTCTTTGCCCACAAGAAGTAGTGGGGTAGAGGTTTCTGTGCTTCCACTGACACAAGTAAGGCCAAACTCAGGTTTTGATGCTCAAAATTCCTGGGTTTCCAGTTCTTGACAGAAGTGTAGTAAGTATGCTTGTGTTCTTGAAATAAATGTTTTAGCAGAAGTTTTGGTTCTATAAATTAAGGTTGTTCATCAGCACCGAAGGTTTAACATGACATCAGCTTCAACAACATGTAGCCATAATTAAGGAAAGAAAAATTGACATCAATGAGCAATAATTTATGTTTTCAATTTTTGATTACAACAAAATGCTTAATTTGAATGGTTAGTGAATTTGGGAAAATAAATACAGCACATTATATTCTAGGGGAATTAACTTTCTTAGGATATTAAATAATTATATTGATATTGTGGTGTTTTCCAAAGGCACAGTCAGGACCATGGCCTGGCTGTGCCCATTTTCACACACAAAAACTATTCCAGACAGTTTACCATTTGACCCTTCAATTTTGCAAGTGGCAGCATTCACATATTTAAGTGCACAAAGAACCTTTCAACACAAAAGCTATCTAACTATATTTTAATGTTTAAATGTCATAGTAGGTAAGAACACAATTACAAAGCCAAGTAGATGGACAAGGATCAATCCTTTTAACCCTAAATAGCATTTGGGAAGATATGTCCTCTACTGGCCAGTCAAGATTTAACAGGATCAGTATCCACCCCCCTTTATATTTACTACTTCACAGCTCCTTGTAAGGGTTTTTTGTACATCTGCATGCAAAGGTGGGAAACACCATCATCCAAACCAAAATGCATTTATACAAAAATATTTTCTTCCATTTCCCACTGCCAAGACTGTCTCACACCAGGTAGAAAACTATGTTCAAAATAAAGGGAAAAGTATTTCTAAATATTAGACGAACTAGTAAACCAAGGTAGATCCTGATGGCTGCGTGTTCATACAGTCTTCAAAAAAACATGATCTTTGCTGACCCTTTGAACTGGATGGTTAACAGAAGGCAGATGAGCTTTTGGAATGAAATAAGTTCTATCATGATGATTTTGCTCCCAACTATTTATTAACTGGCCAACACAAGCTAACTGCAATGTATCTGATACATAATCTTCCTTGCTGTTCAGAACAAAGTCAAGCTGGGAAAGTTGGAATCACATTTGTAAAATGAACAAGCACTTGATACTGACAATCATGTACGATTTTATTATTTTAAACAGGTTAAAACATTAAATGATAAAAGTAATATTTATGTGGGGATTTTTCTGTATGTCTAAAAACCTTTTTGGAACAACCAACACTTCCATTCCTTTAACTAAGGTAATTAAACAATGGTAATTAAAACCACAGACTTTGCATCAGATGCTGGACTATGTTTATTTTCTGACTTCTCATCTGGTGTTTGTGACAGCAATAAACACACTCCACTACAGGATGCATTGTAAACCTCTCCAGATGAAGCCTGACAAGCTGTTTTGTGACAGCCACCCTCAGTGTGATTGAGATGTCTGTATGCCCAACATTAAGCTACTTAGGCTTATAAGCCAAGCTTTTCCAGCCCCAAAGCCACAAATCCTTATCACTTTGTTTCACACTCTTTCTTCCTTTATTGTCTCCAACAGTGGTGAAAACAGTAAGTTACAGCTGAGACCTTGTGTGGATTTTTGAGGGGCCATTAATCACCTTGCTCCAGATTACAACATGAAATCTTAATCACCATTTCCAAAAGCACTGAAGCAAAGCACTACATTCATTCTGGATGAGTTGGATTTTTCCGACTGCAAGTAGAGTGTGTGAGCACACCTGTTGGCATGTCAGTCTTCAGTTCTCACTTCTTCCTTCCTACTACTTACATAGGAAATTCTGCTGTAGTACAAAATAGCGTTCTGTGAAGCCAGACTAATTACATGCTCCTGTGCTACTACAAAAGTGCAAGCAATTCTGTTGGTTATCACAAATACAACAGGTTCAGTGTATTTGGAAGGGGTAATCTGACACTGCCATGGAGTAATTAGTTTATAGTTAGCAGATGCTGATGGCACTTTTTAGCATCCCTCCTCTTTGAAACAAAATAAAGCATGATTTCTCTGTATTAACTCCATAAAGATGCAGTGGAAGACCTGCAGATATCTCTGTGGGATACTTAAAATTCCACTTGACTTGTCACTTTCCAAGAGATTTTCTCCAGTTACAGCTGTTTACAAGGTCAGACTGAAATATGTGGTTGATCAATTTTCCATTCTGTAGGCAAGGAGGTTGTGCAAAGTCAGTGCTAGACCTGTTTGGGAAACACGGCAACAGAAGTAGTGGCAAAAGACAAAGTCTTGACAACCTCATGTGGAAGCTGGAAATAATTGGGCTATTAAGGGACAGCAACCCAAACCAAGGCCTTTGATTTGTGGAATGCAATTCTTTGCCTGTAACATCTTCCCACTCAAAAGGGTAAAGAAGTATAGCTTCTCTGGGCAAATTTAAATCTCTAGAGTATTTTTAAAAATTACTGTACCTCACATGAAATATTCAACTGTGAGGTTTAAAATCAATCCCTCAATTTTCTTCCTTACATTTTGAATTTTCAGCCTCCTTAAGGAATTAATAATTACTTTTATAGGACACAGGACATCCAAAGAATTTCAGAAGTCTTACACTGATCTGCCATGATGTCTTCTGTGAGGATGAGAAAAAAACATAATGCTTATTTTATCTGGTTATTTTTCCTTTCAGAAGCTTTTACCATAAAAGTGGGTGAGAGATAGCAAAACTAGGATCTATGTCAATCTGAAATGTCTTAGATTGGAAGAAATCTCCTTGGGATGGATTGACAGAGAAAAAGCCAGCAGAATGAGAAGGCGAAGTCCAGAGTACAGGAGCAGGATCCTATGTGTTTCCAAAGAGCTTCTTCCTTTGCCCTGTGTTTTTGTTTTTCCTGAAGATGCTGGTATACTGTAAGCATTTCTGCTCAGGAAGGAGTTATTAAGAAACTATTTCCTAGACTGGATAAAAATTAGACAAATTACTGAAATTAAACCATTAAGCCAGAGTATTACAATTTATAAATTATCTTATAACATCTTATAACAGCAAGTAGTGGGATAGATATCCCACTCTGGAGACTGGGAAAAAACCCAACAAAAACTCAGGAAAAGGTGAGAATTCTCCTTCACCTTGTGCCTGGTAGGTTCAGTGTTGGTTTTCCCATACACAGAGAAATGAAATTAAATCCCCCACATACAAAGGACTTCAACACGTACATGTTAACAATTAAAGATCCCATTCTTCTGCTAAGATCACAAAATCTTTTCAGGTTCTGTAGGAAAGTCGAAGAGATTTGGTTAATTCTTCCCTTTTTCTGGCTCATATTCCTTACGAATTTCTTAACTGGTGTTAACATTTTTCCCCCTCTTCCTATTTCTCCTATTTAAAATAAGGGCTATCAGTTGTCCTTTTGAAGGGAAGAGCTGTCTCCGGTGTATTTTTAGCACTTGCTGTCTGTGCCCTGCTCCATCCGGCGGCAAAACTCCCCCTCCGCACACGCGCTTTGCCCTTTAGGTGCTTAATTACTACGAAGTGCCTCACCTGCCTCCCCGGATAAAAGGCAGTGCTACCCTACTCCCTCTCTTGTACCTTTACCTTGCCCGGTCTGTCTCACTTTATTCCCGGGCTTCAAAGGCGCGGCACACCTGTCTGAGGCACCTCCGAGCACCTCCCTGAGCCACCTGCGCTCCCGAGCCGCGGGCTGTCATTCCCTCCCCTTGCACCGTCCGGGTGGGGCCGGGCTCCGCTCTGTTTCCCCGGCTCCGCGGGGCCGGACGCGCCGTGCCCGCGGTGCGAGGCCGAGGCCGAGCCCAGGTCCCGCTCCCGGCCCTCGGCCGCTCCCAGCCCCGTTCGAACGGCCGCCGCCAGCCCGCGCCT
>VXAD01003768.1:459025-538630 GCA_013399195.1 Dicrurus megarhynchus | reverse complement strand
GCTCCGTGCCCTCCCGTCTTTTACCGCTTGATTTTTCAAATCGTCCCTGCGGGCTCAGGTGCCGCTTCTCCCCTCCCCGCAGCTCCACCCCCTGGGAAGCGGCTGCCCCAGGAGCCGGGCAGTTAATGGGTAACCCCGCGGGGCGCTGCTCCAGGGGCGAACCCACCGCCCGCCCCTCCGCTCCGCCGCCCCCCGGGTCGCCCCCGGTCCCCGCGGGATGTCCTCGCACCCGCCGAGGGCAGTGCCGGGAGCCTCCCCGGGAGCGGAGCTGCGGTAGCTCGGCTGTGAGAGTGGCTGAGCAGAGATGCGGCGAGCCCGCCGTGCCCCTCCTGCTGCCCCGGCAAAGAGCCCCGAGCCCTCCCGGCTGTCCCTGAGCCCATCCCGCCTGGGTGTCGCTGCTGCCGCCCCAAGTGCCGCCCTTCTGCGCGGCGTCCCAACAGCTCTGGAACGAATGTGCGAGTAAAGAAAGGGGGAAAAATGCCTAACTAACAGCAAAACCTTTCCACCTTCTTAAATACAGCAAATAAATTAGTCTGAATTGTAGGCGCATGACTGACTGTACAATAGCTTTAGAAAACTTTGTCCTTACTCGCATGAGTCTTGTCAGACAAAACAGCAAAAGTCCTATTTGTGTTCCTTACACTTCGTACACTGTCTTCAGTGGAAGAAGAGTTTTATTAACAACTACTTTTTAGCCTGCTGTTACTAATTACATTCGGTATTTTTTGAACGATCACACTAGGTACCCCTAAAGGAAACATAATGGTCTGTCTTGCCAGTTGTGAAATGCTGATGAGATTTTCTCATTAAAACATTGTCCTGCCCAAGTTCTCAAACAACTGGTAGCTGTCTTTTACAGGTTGTGCTGTTATATTTCTTGTGTAACTTGTCTATAAACATGTACCACATTTGAATAGTTAGTGGAATTCATATGTTCTAACTTCATTTGAGCTTTGTAGGGACTTGGCATCAGTTCTGCCTCAACAACTGGCATCCATGCTGAAGAGTCTTTTGCATTACTGTAAGACCTGTGTGAAGAATGAGGGAACAGTCTCTCTCTCTCTGTCTTTCCTCTATGCACTTCCACTTTGCATACTTTATTCTCTTACAGTCCCACTATTGAAAAACAAAATGAAGCCAGACAGAATGAAACCAGACAGTTCTCTGCTGTGTCTCTCCACATTAACATGGATCCTGTAGTGCCAAGTACCAGCTCGTTTCCAGAGGCTTTTTGGAAGGTAGTGGTGGTCAGTCATGTACTCCTGAACTGCACGGGCTCCGTCCCTGCCCTCTGTAACTGTTAAGTTACAGTTTAACACAGACTGTGTGCCTCCTGTTTCAGTTCTTTTTGTTGCTATGAGATAACAAGAGCAGAAGCAGGAAACAAACCACATCTCTCCCTTGAAAGTAAGCAAATACATGTTATTTTCTTTGGAGTAGAGGGTTTGAAAATGACATGAAAAGCTAGCATGGATATGTAAAAACATTACATACGGAAATGCAGTGTTTGTGGGATACAGTACAATTCAACCGTAACTGGTATTTTTGGTGGTTTAGACCCCACAAATAATTGATTCAAATGGTAGACCAGAATGTTTGCTGGCAGAAAACTTGAATGTTTTGTTCTGTTTTGCAGTTCTGTGTCAAAGCTGATGTGTATGGGCAAATTATCTTGTTTCATATACTTGAACAACTCTTAATGTGTATATATTAGTGTTTTTGCCTGAAATGTTCTGTGAAATATTTTGTAGTTTTAAAGCTACAAAGCTTTATATCAGTGTAAGTGAAATTATTTTTTTGTTTCACTGGATATGCTACACATTTGTTAGTTTCTTTCAGGAAAAAGATACTCAGGCATGATTACTTTGGGACTGTGTAAGTTTGTGCCCCTTCTGTGCTATGCCTCTTTAGATCCAGGCTTCAATTCTGCAGAGAAATTAGAAGAAAAGTTAGCAGTTAAATAACTTGATAATTTAGTTTTGAACTAGTCTGTTAACAGTTTGACAATCAACTAATCTCTGCTTGTGAGAAACACTATTTTCTTAACTTGTCCATTTGCCTGTCAAGCCATTGTTGCAGTAAAACATACTTGGATGCTGAGGGTTCTTGCAGAAGAGATACATTTTTCCTTTGTCTTGAAGTTTCCTAGATAAATGTAGTGAGCTGTTGTTTGACATGGGTGTAATTAGCATAAAAATTGCACAGTAATATTTAGGTACTGAGGGAGGGAAGAGGTGACTTTTCTAGTGAAGTAATACAGTTTTTCTTTGGTTGGTATTTGTTTGTTTGTTTTCAGTTTTTTAGTGTATAGACACATTAATTGCAAAAATCCTTTAATGTTGACTTATTTCCTAACTTTACACCTACAAATGTTGACAATATATATTAATAGCTGAAAGTCTTCACGCCTCTGGAAATCATTATTAGAGAAAAGTAACATGTTAGCAGCCTGTGGTTTTGTTTTTATAATTGTCAGGTTTTTGAATGACATTTCATTATCAGTGGTTATCATCTAAAATAAATGCTTGATGTGTAAGGGTCATAGGTTAGGAAGGCAAGTGGGTAAATTGACTTGTGAATAGAGTTAAAAAGAAACCTCACTTAGCAAATGTGGAATTGTGAGGTAAGATAGCATTGGGATTTGCCTCTTCCCAAGAGTAGCCTAACTAAATTTTCATTGTTTGTTTTTTATAGTGGCATTTAGGGTATTTTTTTATAGGTTAGAGAGATAGCTGGAAAAAATCTGTTCTTCTTACCAGCCACTTCAACATTACAATATTGAATCTTAATTTTTTTTAGTAACAACTGCTTTTTTATTATATTTTTAAAATGAGATTATTTGTCATCTCCTACTCTCTTAATTGTTTCCTTTCCTCTTGCAAGCTAGTAGCACAGTTTTAGGTGCCAGATAGTATAAGGTTTTATGGTATGACCAGGTTAACAGCAGAGTTTTGGAAGGTACTTGGGGGTCATGTTAGGCTATTCTCCAGACAGCTGAGAACAGAAATATTTACTATAAGGCAAATTAAAAGATGTATATATTCATGCTTCTGGGTAGCAGGTTTTTATGTACTGTTGGGCATTTGTTTGTTCCATTTTTTTTTTTTTTGTTAGAGAGCTATATCTTGAAATACTTAATGATTATTCTCAAAAAGTACCAGACCTAATTAGAGATAACTGAATGCACAGTGACTTCTTGGTTCCCAAGTTTAGCCCCATCAGGAAAGGGTCAAACTATGTTTAAAATATGAGACTGGATGCAAGTTGATGGGGGTTTCTTACAGCAGTGTAAGAGTTAAGTTTGGTTAAATGTTTGCAAAGCACTTCTTATGTTATGATTTCCATTCAAAGGTTAAGTGCGAAGTTTCATTACTTCTTAAAGCCAAGTTGGTTTTTTTCCCCCTCAAATTTTAGGAAAACTATCGTTAATGAAGTTGGATAATTGCTATATTAAAACAATTTGCAAAAACCATATTACACTGAATAGTCACAGCTGCACCATGGAGACATAAAAACCTGATGTCCCTTTGTTCAAAAAACTAAGAACTAAACCTCAAAAAGTAAAGCCAACTGGATGTCTTCTGGTATCTTGAAATCTGTCCTATTTTGGGTTTGGAAGGGTCCTGTGGGGATTACATCCTGCAGTTGTGTATTTAGCAGAATATTTGAGAAACAGCAGTGGTTTCTTAAATTTGGTAATCGAAGAGCTTGTATGTAGTTAGGTAGTTAAGATTATCATCCTAAATCGAATTTTAGTTTTGGTTTGGTTTTTAATTGGTAAAACTTTTGAAGTAATTGCCTTGTTTGTTCTAACCCAGGCAGAAATAGTGTGGAAGTAGTGTGCTGTGGATTTAATCACATTCTGAGTGTGGGGTTTTTTGTTATTTCTGAAGCTGAGAGCAATGTCAGTAGGATTTCTTGGTTATTTTTCTTCCATGCAAGTAGTGGGTGGGACACCACTAATTTAGCACTTTAGATATGATAAAGAAATGTATTGTCTCTGTGTGTATGTATATTTATATCTTTATGGGAATGTATTTATCTAAAATGTTGCCTGCATTTTGCCCACCTATGCAAGATACTTGGTTTCAAGTACCTTACACACTTTAAGTATGTTACAGTGTGACTGAATTAAGGATAAGCCTGTGGACCAACTCAGAGTAATTATTGTCAGATTAGTTCTCACTTGCTCAGATGGAGTTTATTGCAATTTTATGGTTATTTCTATCAGTCATCCTCCAGACATATGGAAGTGAGGGTTCATATCGTGCAACAAGGGGACAGTTTCAAAAGTTGAAAAAGTTGTCATTTCTTTTATTTGTGTGAGTCATTTTCATGCATTTTAACCTGCTTAGTGGGGGAAACCTCTCTAAAACAATGGAATTTGCCCGAGTATATTTAGAACAAGACATCCAGACTTCAGTGCTGACACCGAAATAGTGAAATATTCTATTTCTTGCTGTTCATATAAAGCTGTTATATGTTAATTGTAAAGTCATGGCTAGATTAATACTGGCAGCATGTGTCTNTTTAAATTTTTAAGCTAAACTAAAACACATGCATGTTGGAATGATGGTCTGAAATGCATTTTTACAGTGTTTGCTATCTGACAAATTGTTTTGAGTAGATTAATTGATGGGTGTAACAGTAAATCTGATCTTGGATCCCTTTGGTCTGATACATGACTGAATGCCCATTTGTCATTGCATATATAAGTGAAATGTATGTAAGGAAGTTGGAGATACTTATTTTAAGCTGCTTTTACAGTCAGTGGAGAGATACAGGCAACTCTAGGGGTAATTAATCTGATAGTAATTACATGATAGATGTGGTAGCTGTTTCTGTACACTGAGTGTAAAGGGGGTGAGGTGTAGCTGAGTAGATGGGCACAAGCTCTCATTTTTATTTTGCTGGGAAAGGATGGATGAGCTTAATTAAAGATTTTCTCTGTGCTGTGAAATGCAGTAGTGCATTTTACAGTGGTGCAGTAAGCCAGAAGGTAACTGAATAGTAGGTAACGTGGGGGAGTTGGGGAAGACATAATATGCTTAGTATAAAAAACACTGACTGTACATCAACAGACTTGGATTCTGTTCTTTGCCATTCTGTCACATTGTTATTTTGGACAGACACTTTATTTGCATTTGCAACTCCTTTCTCATCAGTAAAATTAAGACTGTGGTACCTGTTCTTTTCAAACTGTTTCCAGTGTTTCATTAATTCTCTGGCAATAGTTTGTGGTAGAGTTCACTAGCAATTTTCCTGAACAGTAAAGAGAATACTGGGTACAAAAAAACCTGAAGTATGATGAGAATGATAATGTCTTTTTTTTCTTTCTTTCTTTAGAGCTTCATCAGATGAAGGAGTGATACTCTTGAAACATGACAAAAAACTGGATTAAATAAAAGTTTTCCTATTTTAGGAAAAAAATCCAAAATGTATAGACCAGGAGAAACGGTCAAACGTCGACTCAACATGCACGCTCCTCCACGGATAAGAAGCGTGGAAGTTGCTCGAGGAAGAGCAGGTTATGGGTTTACCCTTTCTGGACAAGCTCCTTGTGTTCTTAGTTGTGTGATGAAAGGAAGCCCTGCAGATTATGTTGGACTTAAAGCAGGAGATCAGATATTTGCAGTTAATGAAATCAATGTGAAAAAAGCCTCCCATGAAGATGTAGTGAAACTTATAGGGAAATGTTCTGGAGTCCTGCACATGGTCATTGCTGAAGGGATGAGTCATATAGATTCATGCTCAAGTGATGAAGAAGTTGGTTTTTATGATGGGAAGGGGTGGCTGAAACCCAAACCTGACTCTAAAGCTCTGGGTATAAACAGAGCAGAGAAAGTTGTTGAAGAAATGCAGTCTGGTGGTATTTTCAACATGATCTTTGAGAATCCTGCTCTTTGTGCTGGTAACTCAGATAATTCTGCACAAAAACAAAGATCATTTTCAGTTTCTGCTGCTATTAAATTTGAAACTGGCAATGAAAGTGTAAGCAATCCAAACCTACTGTCAAAGGAAGAAATAGCCAAAGTTCTGAATGATGATTCAGTTTTTAGAATTGGACTGGAGAGTGCAGAAGACTTTGGATTAGATGCAAGCATTTTGAATGTTGCCATGATTGTGGGTTACTTAGGCTCCATCGAACTTCCTTCAACAACCTCGAATTTGGAAACTGAGAGTTTGCAGGCCATTCGTGGGTGCATGAGACGTCTGCGGGCAGAGCAAAAAATCCATTCCCTGGTGATGATGAAGATAATGCACGACTGTATTCAGCTCTGCAGTGACAAATCAGGTGTCGTGGCAGAATATCCTGCAGAGAAACTGGCGTTCAGTGCTGTTTGCCCGGATGATAGAAGATTCTTTGGACTAGTTACAATGCAGACAAATGATGATGCAAGCTTGGCGCAGGAAGATGAAGGGGTCCTGAGGACATCTTGCCATGTTTTTATGGTGGATCCTGAATTATTTCATCATAAAATACACCAGGGTATAGCAAGGCGTTTTGGACTGGAGTGTACAGCGGATCCAGATACAAATGGCTGTCTGGAGTTTCCAACATCATCTCTACCTGTCCTGCAGTTTATTTCTGTCCTGTACAGGGATATGGGGGAACTGATCGAGGGAATGCGTGCGAGGGCTTTCCTTGATGGCGATGCAGATGCTCATCAGAATAATAGTACAAGCAGTAACAGTGATAGTGGAATTGGAAATTTCAACCAAGAAGAAAAGAATAATAGAGTTCTGGTGGTTGATTTGGGGACCAATCCAAGTAAACACATTCCTAGCAGCATATGGGAAAATCCAGTAGGAAGGGGACAAAATCAGCCTGCTTCCCACTGGAATGGCTTCTGTCATGAGCAAGAGGGAAACATCCCTTTAGAAGTAATTCAGAATGATAAGTCCCAAAATGTAAGCAAACACTTGAGCCCTTCTGCTCGTATTGAAGTTCCATTGGTTTCCTCCCGAAATTCAGTACCCCCATCAAAGAAAAACGCTGCAGGCACGGGCAGTCAGAGGTGGTTGCCTGTGCACGTGTTACAAGAGTGGCAGCATGGAAATGCCAGCGACCAGGAGTCGTACACTGACTCTACGGATGGCTGGTCGAGTGTTAACTGTGGGACCCTTCCCCCTCCAATGAGCAAGATCCCAGCTGACAGGTACAGAGTCGATGGCAGCTTTGGTCAGCCGCAACTAAAATCTCACAAAAGCGAATGGTCCAAGAAAATGTTCTGCATTCAGAACAAATTTGGCCCTCCGCACAGTATCAGGAAATCTAAAGAAGATAAAAAGGTAAGAATATGTTGGTATTGGTTCTTAACAGCATCTGAAAACCCCACACCCAAACCCATCTGCCTATGGTACTTTTACACAGTAATATTTGCATATTAAAATTTAAACATGTATTATATAATTTACAAAATTTCAGATGAAGAAAATAATATGTTTCTCTCTCGTTTGCAGAGGCACTACATATTCCTCTTTAATTGAGTGCAGCTCTGGAATTGTACTTCTGGTAGAAGTATTGTCTGTTAGGGCTTTCTCACTTTTCTTCTTGTCTCTTCATTGTTTCCAAATGTTGCAGTGGCACTGAAATGAAAAGGAGGCATGACATTTTAGCAACTTCAGTTTCTTCTGACCTTCAGCTGCAAAAGAATGGAAACAGTCTGCATCTTTAGTCTGATTCCTTTTTGTAGAAGGCTGGCTTGCAAATGTTGTTATTTTAGTGGTATCTATTTTTATAGAGACATAGTCTAATCATTAGTCAAAAACCTGGATTATACACTTTAACTGGATAAGACTGTTTTATTACAAAACTTCACTCCAGCGAACCTCTCAATACAAGGAGTGTTAAAAACTGACATCAAAAATGAGTTGTTAGTGGTAGGTCACAAATCTAACATTCTGTCAGTAAGCCTGTAATTCAAATTTTGTTCCAAATTACTGTTCCATCTACTTGTTTTGTCTACTATTAGACAAAGTGAGGAGACTTAAAAAACAAAATAAGGTGTGGGAGGAGTATTCAGCGTGATTACATACCGTTTGTGACACACACATTTTGCTGTTGAGGGAACTAATCTCAGGGGAGTCTGTTGTTGATAACTGGAATTCTAGTAAAGTGGAGCCATTGTTCTGATACTAAAGGAATCAGTAGCAGTTTTGTATCTGAAATGTTTGCTGACTCCAGGGAAAGACAGAATCTTATACTCCAAATTAGCCTTCAGGAAGCTTTGTCATTCCATGCTTATATTAGTGTTCACCTTTCCAGTACACTAGTGTATAACTATTATATATACTAGTTTGTTTGTTTTTTATTTTCAGCACAAAAAGAGTACAGAAGACCATATGTGAAAGTTTTGTGTATTGCTTATATGATTGTTTAAGATGTCCATCATGCTATCCAAGTCCGTTTTGAAAAACTGTGTTTTTTTTCTCACCTGATTAAAAACATACAAGCGCTGTTCAAGTGCACAACAGTAGAGGTTCATTAGTTCTTTCATACTGTTAGAAACTAAGCCCTTGCAGCGCTGTGGCAATTGGTCACAGACATTTTGGGGATTAGGCTGTGGAACTTCAGAACATTTTGGGTTTGGTGTGGAAAGAGAAATTATTTTTTATTGCTTTTCCTGCACTGGAAAGCAAAGACCTTTTGCATACATTCTATTGTATGCTTTTTGTGCTGAAAATAAAATAAACTAGTGTGTACAATAGTTATACATTAGTTATAGTCTATATTAGTAGTCTAGATTAGTATAGTCTGTTAGTATTGTTAAGGTGAACACTGCTACAGGCAGCAATGTTTTCCAGGCCCACAATAAAATTAAATTTCATATGTTCTTAAATACAAGGTGATTCACACTTTCAAAAACCAAACAGAAGTTAGCCAAACAGAAACACTAAATTTGTAAACATTTCCCACCCAAACCACCTGGTGCCCTGAACTCTGTGTGTTTCATGATCTCTTTGCTGGTGGACCAAGGAAAAGGCCTCTTCATATGCAGCACTTGGTGCAGGTACATGATGGTGTTGGTCCCAAGTGCTCATTAGAAGCTGAACCAGCTGCCCTGGATGCTGCTGAAATTCTTTAAGGGTCTCTGTAATAAGTCTGTGTCTGCAGTGCTGTCCATGATAGTAATATGGATTAGATTTTTTTCAGAAACATTTGTTTCATGGAAGTCAAGATTATAATAATTAAAATCTCATTAAAAATTTTACACTTTAAGACGAAAGATGCTGTATGTGTGGGTAAAGAATAATAATATTTCACCTACTGTATCACTCAGATCAGCATAAACCAACACTAAGTATCTCAATCTTCCCTTTTAAGTCTATCTGATAATAAAATAGGCATTCTGTTCTTTGATTAATGACAAATTTGTTTGCAAGACACATTTAAAATGTTCCTACATGGCTTTAGCATTTAATCTCTTCATTGAGGCTACAGAACCTCTTTTGCATTTTAATTCCATTTTTCAGTATTATTGAAGGCTGTTGAAACTGATGAGAAAAGCTCATAAAGGTTATTTGGAATAATTCACAGAGATGAAGTTGTACAATGTTCTCATCTTAAATCTTTAATGAAAATAGTCAGGGGATGTCATTACTGATGAACATACCTCTGTACTTCTTCAGGTGCTACAGAAATAGGGAAGATTTGTATTTGCATTTTAGAGCACTAGTTTGTTTTCATAAGAGAGAAATTCAGAAATTCAGACTTTCTTTTTACTCTGTGTGTAGGAAAGAGGTAAAACTGCCCATTACAAAGCATTATTCAGGTGGGTTAGATCTGTGTTCTAGAAAATTACACGTCCTCAGCTTCCTGTGACCTTTGTAAGTGGTAAGAACTTATTTTACCCAGCTTGCTCAGACCCATTCCAGTCACAGAATAAAGTGAATAAAGTTGCCACATGGGATTACATTCATATTTTTACAACCTGGTGGCTCAGTCTAAGTCTTCATTTGGCAGAACAGTCCTTAAATTGCTTTTAATTGAGGTAGGTTTTTGTCTTTTACATCAATACTGAAGATAAAACATCCTATGAGTGGGAATGTAGAAGCCACTAGAGGGAGAAAAGATTATCAAAGCCAGAGGTTCTTCTGATGGACTCTCTACTTCCATATTAAACACTGTCTTCCTTGGAATTTTTGTTACACATGAGTTCCTGAATGCAATTCTGCTCTAGCAGAGCTCCTGTGCAGATAAACAGTGATGATCACAGCATGTAATTCTGAAAAGTACGCTGTACTATACAATGCTAGTGGGGGGTAAGATGGGCATAAACTACTTCCAGATTTTATAGCTGCCCTTACAAAACATTTGTGAATTGTACAGCATGCAAGAGCAGATGTGAGAAAGTGTTAGTGAACATATCTATTTAAAATTGCACTTTCAGAACTGAGCCTGGGAAGTGCTTCTTGTGAATCTGGCATTTCAGACTTCAGGTCACAAGCAAGTTAACACACTTTTTGAGCTTTGTTTTCCCTTTAGTAATGATGTTTTCAGCTCACAGACTAAAATTGTGATTAATTTTGTGATAATCGGCAAATTCACCTTTAAAATATTAATTTTCTTTATGCTGCTATAAGGCGTTTTAAAATTCAATATAAGTGTGAATAGTTGAAAATAGTTAAAAACGCCTAATTTTGTTGTTAGTGGATAGCATGAGGTTTTTTGTTTTCTTTAAAATGTTGTAATTATTAATTATCCCCAAATTACTGAACACATACTTGCAGGATTGCTGTATATATATATTTTTTTTTTTTTAAGCTTTTTAAGATGGTTTCTGTACATGGTAAGAGGAGAACTAAATCAGGGAAATTTTGGTTCTAGTCCACCTCTTTTGACTGACACTTACTAGAAGATATCTCTGGCCCTGTGCCCCTCTCAAATTATTTCCTGTACTGAACCTCACCTTCTGGTGTTTCTTAAAAGTGTCACGTGAACAGATTTCTATTGAAGCACCTAATGAGCATTTTTTGGTGGTATCCATGTCTTCTGTAGGTCTTAGATGAAAACGAGCAGTGAGAGGCCGGATGATGTTGCTGAAATGTACTGAAAAGGCAAATCATGGAAGGCAAGGTACCTTTCAATCTGAGATCAACTAAGGAAGATTTCTGGTGACAAGAAGCTTCTAAATTGCTCTAGGATTGATGCTAGATAGGGGTGTGTGCTCTCCTGAGGTCTGTGAGACTAACATGAAGAGCCTGGTTATGGTTTCTGTGGGAATGGAATAGTTCCTGCTTTTTAGTTTGTAATTCCAATTACGCCGTCCTGCCTTTGCTGCTGCACTGCTCTTTCCACCTTCTTTAGCATCCCACTAGGTTCCAGTCACTTAGCCACTCACTCTTGTGCATGATTTTTGGGTGACGCAAATGAAAAGCACCATAAGCAATATGAAAACATCAGGGGATGTCAGAATTGGCAAGGGACTTAAGAAATTGCTGAACAGGGAAGCATTCCTTTCCCTCTAGACTAAATTAATATAATGCATTTGATTTTGTTCAACCCTCACTCTCTGTTTTCGGGCTAGTGCCTGGCCAAAAATGTCTACCCATTACTGTTTTAAATTAAGTTTAACTGGGAAAATATTCTTTTTTCCACTGGAAAGCTTCATAACAGTCAGTTTAATCTTTGAGGACTAAACTTGAGGACAGAATCCTAGACATTGACCTCTCACTATCTCTTTTGAAAGAAAGAAAGTCTGTTTTAATACTGTGGCAGTGAGTATAACACTGAAGATCAAAAGAAGTTTAACAACCTGAGCCTGATATAACTAGCATTTAGGTACTGGGTTTATTCCAAGTGAATATGACAAAGCTATTAAAATGTAAATAAAGGGCTTTTTAAAATTTTGGGTATTGACTTTTAGAAATCCTTTCTTGTTTCACACTTGTTATGCTTCTGTATTGATCACATTATTGTTTGTGCTGATGAAAAGTGTGAATTTGTAGTTGGATCCTATTTGTAGATCTTAGAGGAAAACAAAATAGAAAATCTTATTGTGTAAGACTCACTGGACAATAGTATTGCAAATACATATGTATTTTTTTAAACCATAAAATATATCAGCTGCCTGGTAACCTTCCTAATTTAAGCTCCTGAAAATATTGTAAAAATGTAGAAGAGGAGACATAAGGAGTACTGTGGGGTTCACTAGGGCATCTTTCCTTGCTAATCTATGTCTTGGGTAACTATTATTGTTACTCTGTTTTGATCAGAGGTTTAACTGTAACTACTTCAGTAGTTACTGTTAACTGTAACTACTTCAGACAACTGTCTTTGTTTCCAAAGCAAGTATTACTGAAAAAGATATACTGTTCAAGTTTAAAATGATTTTTTTTTTTTGGTGGTGAAAAAGCTGTAATTTGCTTCAGATCCAAGTATTGCATTTTTTTAATGTTGGTAACTGGATGGTGAACTAACTGCAAAGCAGATATTTCAGATGCAGGGACAATATTGGCAAAGCTTTGTGGTTCTCATATTTGTTTTTTTGTTGTATAATTACATGTTTTTTTTCCCCTTTCCTTTAGAATTCTGTTTGCTCACTAGCTTAAATTGTTCCACCACAGCTGTTTTTAAAGCAGAATTAATGGCATCTGGATTGTTATTCTTATGCAGTACAATTTAATGTTAACTTTTGGAACTATAGACTTTGATCTGATTTGAGATCTACCTATATACCTTAAAGAGAACTCAAGAAAAATCCCAAACACCAGGCTAGATCTGAGAATGTGCTAGTGTGAATTAATCTGCAAAGAGGCATCTAGAAGAAATAGGTCCTCTGATTTTTGCTTTGAGAAAATGAAAAGTAATTAAATATTTAGTAATTTCATGCAGCCTTTTCATATGAATTGTAATCTTCTAAAATTATTTTTAAAATGGTTCTAGGATCTTTATATAAAAAGGTGAAATAATGCTGGCTGTGTTTCTCTGAAAAATAAATTAGATAAAATCTGAACCTTAAATGTCTGTAGAGTGATGTTGACTTTTGTGAAATGTCCTCATTTCAAATTTGTGTACTAGAAAGAAAATGGCATGGAAAAAATAATTAGCATAGAATGAATTGAAATAATGAAAAATGGCTTAATTTTTATGTTATAAGCATAAAAGCTTTGAGATGGGAGATTATAAAGTTATTGTCTGTACAAAAAAAAAATCTGATTTTCTTGAAGATGAGAAGATTTAGAGGAGAAAAGGAGTTGTAAAATACAATTCTTCCCTGGAGAAGAAATAGATCCATATGGAATAGAAGTCTTTAATTAACAAAAAAATAAATATGGAATTGTGAAAACTTACCTGAACTTGTACTTTTGGCATTCCTGATATCACTTGACTTATGTATTCTGCAGTTTAATAGTGTGGAAAGAAAACACCACATAATTGTACTTTATCTGTAGTTTCATTTCATACCTGCTAATATTTGTCCTGAGAAATACTAACAATTTTACTCTATACTTTCTCTTAGTGATATTATTTTTGTTTTAAACCTCAACCACCAATTACTTACTTTTCAATCAGAAGTCAGCTTAGTCTTCTCCTGTGCAAAAGTTTTTCCATAATTGTAATATAATTGGTTGCTGTAATACTATTTTTGAGATGGGTTGACCAGAGTTAAAAGCAGTTTTAAAAATGTGTGGTGAGGCAATATATTCATAAGGCTTATTTCTTAATGTTTTTTTATTTTCTGATGATTTTTGGTCATAGTTTTGATTGTAACTGATTATTGGACTATACTGAATTAATGTTTGCAGCTAATGCCTACCTAATGTTCCAGATGATTTGAAACCAGTTGTTATGTCTGCATTTATATTTTTCTCCACATTTCCCCCTAGTGTAGTGTAGTAAGGTCTTTCTGTTCCTCTGCAATTTCCAACCACCAGGCTTCCAATTTATATAAGATACTTTTATCTAGTTATACTGGGAAAACGATCTTACTTTTTAATCTGCATAAATAACATTAACATTTGTTGGGTTGGTTGGTTTTTTTTTTTGTCCTTTTATTTTTTTGTCTTGCAAAGGGGTTAGGATAGTACTGAAGGGTAGATGGGTCAGTGTTTTATGCCTAATATCCTCAGTACAGGGGACAAGCATTAAATTTCATTTACTTGGATGTTCATGTCAGGACAGTCTCTTTTCTGTGCCTTCCCGAAGTCCATATAGATCTTACATGAAAGAACTTACATTCTTCATTCTACATTCTATCATGGGCCAAACTGGCATTTAAAATGCCATTGTAATGGTTAGAAGGGACTGAAATGTGTCATTATCATCTGATCAGTAAAGAAGTATTCTTAAAAGTTATCAAATCTGTTGATCAGCACTGGTGAGTATAGCATTTGAATTCTTTGTCATCCTGGTGTAGCCCAACTGAAAAAAAAAAAATTACAGGAATTGCAGTGTAATTAAAGCCTGCAGAAAAGCTGACAGTAAAGTTTGAATGAGGATAGACCTTTTTTAATGAACCCTCTGTCACCTAATCTGGTTTTGTGAGGTGCTGTCACTCCATGATGATGGCACCAGTGCAGGGCAGCCTGAAGGGTGTCACTTCATTCTGGTTTTGTCCATAGCATCTGGAGCCCTCTCCAGCAGCACAGATACCTGCACCCCAGGGCTTACTGCTTCCTGTTATGGGCCAGGGGACTGGACCACAGCCAGTTCTTTTCCCAGTTCCCCCCAGATTCCTTTATCTCTTTCAGAATATGAGAAGTCCTCACCCAGCATATCCCATATTTGAATCCATCCTGTTCTCAGACCCCACAGACCATCATTTTACAAGAACTGCGAGTTTCGCTGTCAGTTTTGGGTGGGCGACACGTGATGCTGGCAGGTGGGATGAGGGGCAAAGGGGGGTCAGGGCCTGCTCTGCTCTGCACTGCTCCAGGGGGGCGGTCAGTAGTCAGGAGAATGGATGCTTAGGGTGGGAGTGGACAAGAGAGGAAGATAAAACCCCATGGTCCAGAGCAGGATTTGAGACTAATGTTGATGGCAGAATAATATTTGCATCAGCTGCTTTTTTTTTTCTGTGATCCTTTCACTATGTTTTGGGATTTTGTGGGCTTTATTGGCATTACTGTGGCATCCCTGTTTCCCATCCCTTTTCAGAAAGGTCTAAATCAGGAAGTTTCTTTCTGAAGTCTTAAACCTGCATTTTTTTTAAAGATGAACTGCCTATTCAGATGGACTCTTCTGCTGAGGGGCTCAACAGCCAGGATTAAATTTGGCAAATTTTGAATATCCACAGAAGTTTCGAATTATATGGTCAGTGTATCTGGGTTCCAAAGTGTTGTGCACTTTACCATAGTGTCATAGAATGAAACTTAAAAACAGTGAGAGTTTTTAAAAGCTTCAGTATCTGGAAATAAGACAAATTAAAATCTGTTGATTTTATAGTTAGTATGATTAAGTTCTGTGACACATAGAACGTACCAAATTCTGTTGAGCTCCTTAATTAGTTGAGCTCCTTAAGTTGAGGCAAGCAGTGTGACCATTCTAGCATGTGCATGGTCCTTTTGTATTCTCTTAAATGGACATAGGATAGTGTACTTGTTCCACCTGAACACGAGGAAAAACATTTTCTCTAAAAATTAGTGCATACCAGTAATGATATTTTTGTCTTAGAGCTCCTAGGACTTTGTTCATGACATTTAATTACTTTCTTATGCTTTCTTTCATCAAACATTTAAACTTTTAAAACTATTTCACTCAAATCTTGTGAGAATAACTTTTGTTGTGAAACAGTTTTGAAAGCGTAGTTCCATAAATGTAGATGATCAGGCTTGTCAGTGCTTTTTAACTTTTTAGATTAGCTTCCCTTATATTTTACCTTTCCTTCTTGCTGCTCTTCCATGGAGCAGGCAAAATCTCTGTCCCATCAGATTTAGTCCCTTTAGTTTCCTCTCAGGATCCCAAACTATAATGTTTTTTCCATGAAAAGACTGAATTTGCTGGAAGTTGTAAAGCTGGCCTAAAGCCTCACAGCTTTTTTCTTTCTTCGCTTTCTGGATTCCTGCTGCCAGCTCGCTGTATTTTTTGGTTGTCAGGGATGCCTGAACTCCTAACAAACATTTCCCCCTTCCTTAGTCTCTTATAGTCCAGTAGCTGCCTGTGTCCTTCCTTGCTACCCCCTTCCTTCACCTTCAGCTTTAGAACTGGTACCAGAGGAGAGGAAATTTATTAATAATATCCAGACAAAAACTGTAGAGAGGCACAAAGACTACTTAGCAGAAAATGGAAATTTCATGTTGTTGCATATGATAATTTGTTACAAAGTTGTTATACTCAATAAGTGCATTTGCTGGAATATGAAGGAGCACGGTACAGCTTGTGCTATAGATGGGAATTCCTTTAAGCCAACTGAAGATGTTTTCTAAAGGTGTTAGGTTTCTTTGTGTTCTGAATAATTGATAAGGTTTCATTGACTTTCTTCTGTGCTCTCAGGCTCCAGGTCATAGTCACATATTCGCTGTCATAGTTTCCCATTGCATTTCTTTGGTAGTTCCAGCTTAAAAGAGCTCCTGTTGTGCTCAGGCCAGAGTTGGCAGTGAATGTCATGAGTTGTGCTGGCATGACTGTCTGTGGATCTGCCTTAGAAACAGGATTATTTCATTTTGTAAGCTCTAGTTTGCTGTTAGTGGAGATGAGGGCACAGCCTGCTGCAATTTGTGAGCTTGCAGGAGTGGTCAGAGGTACATGCAAAGCCCTTAAGCTGCCACAGCTGCCGAAAATCTTATATGGAACTGCTGCCTAACTTGTTTATCAGTTAAAAATACTTTTAAGAGCCCATCCTTTTCGTTTTGTCTTTAAATATTAGAGTTGTGGAACTTATATTATATATAATATAAGATATATATATAATTTTATATATATATATATCGTCTTATATTGGATCCTTTTTGTTCTTTCTGTCTGTTTGTGGTCTAACATGAGTCACGTCCTTCTTCACTCCCTCTGCCTTGCTAATACATGAAGTACAACATTTTCCACTTTCTCATTTGTACTTTTCTTGTACACCTTTCTTGTTCTCAGACAGAAACCGTTGTCGCTTGGACACATTCACAAAATGCTGCTATATCAGTCCTCCCCTGGTGACCTGTTTTCAGTGCTCTCCTTGTCATATTTGCACTTGCCATTTCCTGTTAGCCTAAAAAAAAAGGGGTGATCTAGTAATTTATTAAAAAAACCCAAAGGACACAGACACATTAATTGTCCTTTTTCTCTTACGATTATACATTTAGCTGGTATTCCAATCCATTCTAATTTTTACTTTTTTGTAAGAGTAGAAAAAGGAATGGATTTTTTTAGAGCATCAGAACTTTATATCCTTTAATCCTTTGTTGTTTTTCCTCTCCATCTGCCAAATCATAACAGGATAAAGGCTTTTAGAGATATGCTCTTTTATACTTTTACCATGACATATAGTGATAGCAGGGTTGCAAGTATCAGTATGGTAAATAGGAGAGGATGTATTGCTCTAGCACATGCTTCTCACTGATCAACTTGTTATCACAAATTTCTGTGCTTTTCAGCTGGGGCTTCTGGATTCCTAAAATTTCTAAAATGAAGGCACTTAGTGAAATGTCAGGTGGACTTTAATTTCTAATTCTGTTCTCTGATAGAATTTCTTAGATTTTCTTGACTATTTAGATACTTGTGGAGTTTTCTTTTATGGGTTTAGCAACACTGCTTTTGGAAGAGAATCTTTAAGGTAGGATAATAAATTCTAGGGCTTATAGGCAATCTGTATTTAAAAAAACCCCAAACAACCCTCCAGCCTAATGTTCACGCAGCAAATTTCAGTGTTTTAGTTTGGCAGCTAACAGAGAATGAAGCAGCATATTTTTCATAGGGTGGTTTGGGTTGGAAGGGACCTTAAGATCATCTCATTCCAAGCTCCCTGCCAAAGGCAGGGACACCTCCCACTGGACCAGGTTGCTCCAACCTGGCCATTTTGTTGGTCATACATGTATTGTTCTGAAATGTTTGTGGATAATTTAGTGGTTTAATATCTGTTTAATAGTGTAATAAAGTCTTTTAGAAGTATGATAATTTCTTTATGTCTAACAGACTGCAAAAATGACATTAATATCAGTCATTGCACTAACAATCTCTCTGTGCTCAAATACCACGTATTTCTTTAGCTGTGCTGATTAGTACATTCTAGTCTCAATGGCTGTTTTCTGTTCAAGTCATGGATGCTTTTATTTCCAGCTCTTCAGAGTCCCATGAAAAACATTTGCCAAAATGGTGCTATTTGCTTAAGATACGTGATTCTTTCCTTTTTTGTGTGCATGTGTTTATGCACAGCAATTTTTTTAATTGATCTGGAGAAGGAGGTCTGCCTTCATAGTCTGAATGTCTGGAATAGAGTCAAGAAAAGATGAAAAGGGAGACTTGCCAGGAAATGAAATACTTGTGAATTGCAGTCTTTTTGGTTTTCTTAGTAATGCCTTCCTTAATTTCCTAGATTATGAATTTGATTTTTCAGAGCAAGGAAGAGATTTTTGTCAGTTGAAAACATTTTCTTAATTGCAGTTGTTATCCAGATGGGTTGGGGAAATGGTTAGCTCAGTGCATTTTCATATTTTGTAATCATTGCTTAAGCATTGTTTAATTTTCAGGGTCTTTTTTTTTTAACCTGTTCTTATCTTTACTGTTCCACCCAGGACTCAGTAGTCAGTTTTGTATAAGAATGTCAAAAACTATAAATAAATAAAAACTTTGATTGGGTACTAATTTACTTTCTCTTTTTTAATACCACACAATTTACAAGTGGTTTTTGTCCACTCTCCCTCTTTCTCTTTGTTATGCTTCTGACCACAAATAGGTAAGCAGTGTTTACTTCCAAAATGGGGCATCTGGTGATAATTAATCTTATCTAGAATCTGCTTCTCAGTGGAATCTGATTAGATTTGTCTTTAGGCAGTTGGTTTCTCTTCCTTCAATTTGTAATGTTACTGTTTCAAAAATTTTTTGAGTGCATGTTCTCTAGGTGCTTGTTTTAATCTCGCTGAATCATATATGTCAGTCTCTGCTATTTAAACAAATACTGGACAGTTCATATTCTTTTTGGGGTATGAAATAGAATGAAAAGTGAATTGTATTCATTATTCTGAATAGATATGTCTTCTAGTTTTTTCATCTTTTTCCTTTCACCATTTTATTTTCAATGGAAGACGAAGTTCTCTGAGGGATGCATCTGCTTTTAAGAAACACATTAACCATCCATAATGTGTAACTGTTTCGTTAGTTTCAAAGTACCAGTTGTACTCACACTAATGATGCCATTAAGTTGCTGAGTTGTTGGTAGTCTGAGAGTTTTATCACAAATTCTCAGATTAAAAATAAAAAAAATTGCAGAACTAGTGTGGTTATCCTTGAATAGTGGTGCAATGGAGTAGCTGTACACATATATTCATGTTGTTTTAACAGAAGCACATTCATGCAGGAGGAGCCTTGTTAATGTTTTGATCAGCTGTTTGGCACCAGTAATGGATATTGCTGAATTCAGTCAAGGGTTGAGGTGAGGTTTGCTGTGTGGCACCGATTAGTGCATCAGGTGTAAGCTTTCCACTCAGACAGGAAAGGCTGGTGTGGCTGTACGGGATGAGGCAGGTGTGAACCACCTCAGCAGTACCTGCCTGGATGAACAGATGACTTTAAAAGTTGCTCAGAAAGATGCTCGAAAAGACAGGAACTGTCCTCACTCCATTGGGTGTTCCTTGTCAACATTTACAGAGAGAAATTTTCCTCTCTTTGCACTGATTTGATCATTTAGCAAAAGCCATCTTAGCTTGTTTGTACTGCACTTTTAAATGCTCTCTTAAAACCTTGGAAGCTAATCTCCGGTTACCAGATTTCCAGTGTTCTTTGGCAGAACCTGCCCAATTTAATTCTCAGCCAATAAAAAAACCCCCTTAGTAAATTGAAAATTGGGAGGGAAAGAGGTTTAATAGAAAAATGGATCACTTTTAACACTGAATGAAGTTGGACTCTCAAGCCTGCTGAGGGGATGAACCCTGCTGCATACTTTGGATCCAGATTCCTGTTTTGCCTTGACAATTCTTTGAGCTTGTAAACAGAATCTGTTGATAGCACTGGTGATGGCCAGAGCCCAGTTGCTATAGAACAGTGTTGTCTCCATGGGAATCAGCAAACAGGCAGACATCTCTGAGGCTGTATAATGCTCTGGCTGCACTTCTCTGCTTTGTATGAGTGGTTGCTGGCATGAAGTTATGAGGATGTGAAATTTGTGGTTGTTCTTTTGATTAATGTGATGTGTATAGACTTTCCAATGAGTGATCAAAGGGAGACCAAAATATTTCAGAACTCAGAGCACAGAAACTTGCCCAAAGGAAGAAATGAACACAAATAGAAAATTTAATAAATATTACAAATCTGCCAAATGAGCAAATATAAAAGTACTAATAAATATATTTTTAAGCTTACTATAATGAAGAAAGATGCTGACATGAAACAGAAGCGAATTTGCTCTGATTTAAAGTCTTTTATTTTCTAAAGCAAAAAAGATCAGAAGACAGGGAGGAATTTTCCCCACACTGAATGTTACAGTGAAAGGAATCCAAAATTTCAGGCACATAATCACAAGTTTTTGTAATGTAGTGAGTTTATGTACATCTGCTTAGCACCAGTCACTGACTATGTGCCTAATTTTAGGTTTACACTTTGCCATTTGGCATAAACTTGATATGTACATGCTGAGTAGCTTAACTGACATCTGGTGATTTTTTTAAGGAGAAGGAGTATGATTATGGGTACAAGAGAAAACCATTAGATTTAATTACTGCAGCACCAATTCTAGTAATGGAACATCCAAGTGAGATAGTTGCTTCCCTCAGAACAAAAGTTCCTGCAATTTTGTACTGTGTGATTTAAAAAGTTGGACTTTGCAGTACCAAGGCTTTAAAAAAAGAGTAGCGAAAGTAAGATTTTTAAAAATGTGGAGAAGCATTCCGACAGAAGCTGGGTGAGATGATTTCTAGGATGGTAATTTCCTGTAGAAAACCCAAATATTTTGTAGTTAAATAGTTTCCAGTTAAGACAGTAAAGAGCTAGGATCATCTTGCTTTTATTAGGTACATATATCATGGGTACATTTTAGCCACCTAACTGATGACTCATGTTTATACAGTAACTTAATGCTGAACATTTAAGATATTTGACTTGAGACTGGAAAAGTCAACTTTACTAAGTTTTAGTATGTAATTTTACAGGGGCATGGCCAATGACCAACTTGTTTTGAAACTTTGGTCCTGTTACAGGTCTGCAAATCCATATCCTTAAAATTTAGATGTTGTCACTATGATCAGCAGTGTACTAAAATTAAAGAAGTAAATTAATATATATTTTCTGTTTTGTATAGGGTGCAAAATTTGGACATTCAATGGGATTAAACCAGGCTCCTCCCCCACGTTCTTCTGCTCGAAGATCATTTGGAAGATCTAAGCGCTTCAGTATTACTCGCTCTCTGGATGACCTGGAGGTAATTAACTTTCCCTTAAAATTTAGAAGTGAGTCTTAGAGAACTTACACTAGATAATGATGATAATTGCTGAAAGAAAGTCGGTAATATATTAGTGTAATGAAGTTACTTACTATCATGTGATATTTTTGTGAGAGGAATACAAATTTGAGGTATCAACCTGTCTTTTTCAATATTTCTTTAATAGGTTATATTGGTGCCAGCAGTGGCCATTCTTTCTGTGCGGAATTCTGACTTTATTTTTCCTATCACGCTTGGTCCTGTGTAAATACAAACAATACACTTTTGCTGATCAAAATGTTCATAATGTCTCAGAAATGAATGTATCATGATATATAGACAAATCAAATGTTCATCGTATTCTGGTTTTGTTAGTTTGATGCTATTTTACATCTGGTGTAACATCAGCTGATGCCTGGCTCTCAGTGGCCAAACCTTATTGGTTTTGGTGAAAACAAGGAATGAAAAGCCATCCTTCTGTTCTGCTGTAGGAACCACCTGTAGGAATATGGCTTCGTTATATCTTCTCTCCTAGCGTGCCTCCTCAGGAAAACCTGACTCACAGTGATGGGAAGCTGAATGGAGAGATTCTTCCCTTACCCCTTTACCATGCTTATTTGGGGGAAGGCTGGTGACTGGGGAGAAACAAGTTCTGTGCAGAGCTCTTGGCACAAGAGCCATGGAATACATATTATACCACTCTTCAGCATGGGAGGGAATGTGGCCCACTGAGCCCTCGAAATGGGAAGGAGGTGTTTAAAAAGCATTTGAGATGGGAGGAGGAGAGAAGGAGACATTCTTGAGTTTTCTGCTGTGGGAAAATGTAGGAAGAATGGCATTTCACTGACTCTGAACTAAAGGAGAAGGGAGCTCAGTGCAGTGGATTTTTGGGGAGCAGAATATATGGAGGAGGTTCTGGCATGCTTAGGGAATGCAGGTAGGAACTGTAATTACTTATTTCTCAGATGTTTTTTGATTTTTCTGTTTTTCATAGTGGTCTATTTCTATGTTGTCTGAAGTTTTTAAGTGTCTTCCTTTTTTTTTCTAGTAATAGGAAATACTTTTTCGTTTCTTTGCACTCATAACTTCAATACAGTAATAAGTGCATAACAAACACAGCAAGAACTTCTGGATAAAGGGGTTTGGGAACCATCTAGCAACATCTTTCTTAAACAGAAGATGGTGATTTTTCTAAATTGAAAAAGCTTGCTGCTATATATTACCAGTTTTGACAGAATTTCTGGTTGCAGTAAGAGTGAATTCTCTCAGAATACCAAAGAGTCTAGTGCCAGTAATTCACATGAAACAGGAAAAACATGGTTCATTCCATCGTCTTCTAGATTGAAATTTCATGCAGGTTTTTTGCACATCTTGTGTTTTGAGTGTTTTAAACATCAAGAATAAAATTTAATTTCTGTTGTTGGAGCTGTTTTACATTGCATAAATATTCATTAAAATAGGCACTTGGGACTTTCTGTTAATTTCAGAAAGATATCATTGTTACTGTCCTAAAAAGCTCTTTTTTCTCTCATTATGTCCTAGTTGGTATTCGTTACTGTATGTAAACAGAGTAGCACCAACAGCAGGGATTAAGAGTCGATCTGTGTCCCAACATCCCCATTGTTACTGCAGTTACTTTGGAAGGGGAAACTTTCATTCTAGGTCACAATATGAATTGGACAAAGGAATGGTCTGTATTAAAATTTGTATTTGGATGAATGCCCTTACCACACGTAGCTATGTGGATGTGGACTGTTCTCTGTCCAACTACTTCTTTTCACTTTGAAATGTTTTTTTCACTCTGCATGCTGTAAGAGAATGAAATCCTAGATATCCCATCCACCAGGAGAAACAGCAATCCAGAGAAGAATTTCAAAAGCTTTGTATGTCAAAATAAAAATGGTGTTGGGATATTTTAATTTTGGTTCAAACTTTAACACTGCTGCTTCAGCACTTGTCCCAAGTACTCTTACACTAAGTGTAGTAGAACACAATGTTGTTAGTACATGTTTAGTTTATTTCAGGCCATCTATTTAGGGTAGGTGGAAGAGGAAATAACAATAGCAGGAAATTCTTAGAGACTCCACCTTTGGAATAATGACCACGAATGTATTGTATAGGCTACTTGCTTGCTTTTGTGTTCTTTCCAGTTATCTTAGCAGAATGGATAAGGTAATAATCCAAACATGGAATTTGGAAGTTAATATGCTTCTCTGATCTTGTGGGTTTGATTCCTGCTGGCATCCAAATTAATCTTCTAAATTGAGCAGTGTAAGTAGGTTCCACAGAGTTTCTTTTATGGGCATTTGCTGAACACTGTTCATTGCTTACAGGTCTAAAAAGGCTGTAGTTGGAGTTTTTGTTGAAGTATGAACAGTGAAGTACCAGCTGTCAGTGTTGCTGACTGCTGCCATAAGGTGGCGTGATTTCTTTGAAATTTGTTATTTATTTATTTTTAAAAAGATCTGTCCAAGAATACAGCATATTCATTGATACTTTAGTAAATAAAAACATGATTTCACGAGAAAATGTCACTTTTTATTTAAAATTGTTAGATTACGTCTGGTTACACATGCACAGACAGAATTCTTACAAGGTTAGAATTAATGATATAGTTGCCCCTCCTTAAGCAGTTTCCTCTACCTGCAGAAGCTGTATTATACATAGAAAAAACCAGATAAGTTTGTAGGATTAATGTCTAGGTGCTGTTTTTACTAATAGAACTTGTATACAAGATTATTTTAAATATAGGATCAAAATGGGATGAGAGTGCAAAATTAATGGTGCAGTTATGCTATAATTGTGGTAGGGAGAATGTCTCACAAAACAGTAAATGCAAAATTTTGTTTCTGAACTGTGGAAATTGTGCTTGTTCACAGCAGGGCTGATTGTGATTAATTATCCTGTAAATTGAATTCAGAAAATGAGCATGTCTAGTATGTGCCTCAGTCATGTTTTTTTCACAAGAAATGTATTTAGAAATTTTTCCTTATTAAATTACAAGAAATCTGACTTTTTTAAGATCAGATTGGTCTTTTATCTAGCAATAAATTTTCCTATGTGAATAATTTGTTGTAATGAAATAGTGTCCACTAACAACCATGTTGACATTCTGTGACTTACACCAGTTTTACTTTTTATCATATTTACTGGTTCATATTTTCAAGGTATAACTTAAACTACAAGGACCTTATGATTATTTAATATTTGGCTTAATGAGAGGGCATGATCCTTTCTTCCCTCTTTTCTTTCCTGTAGGTGAATGCCACTTACTTTCATCCTCTTGCACAGTTCAGCTCTGGAAAAGATGTTTATAAATTTATAAACACATTAAAGGTGTGTGTGACTGCAGACAGTAGAACACTGCCTATGTAAAAATTTACCTTAGCCACAATAATTGGAATTCTTTTCCTCATCAACAGTTTTGGAAACAGATTCACACTTTCAACTGTAGGCCATTCCACTTATCGATTATTTTTTCTTGAAGTCTGTGAAAATGGGGGAACCTCGCAGTATTTTCTTGAAGTCAAAAAATTTAGGTTCCTCCTCACCAAGAAGAATATTCAAAGCAGTTTTTTTCCTGAAAATCATTTTGGTACTTGTACTTTTGGTATTTCTCTGTGGTTAAAAATAGGGCAGAGTAGTGCAAAGAGAGACATAATCTCTTAGGGAAACAAGTGCCAAGTTCTTTAAGTATTATTAAATAATCATTTAATGCAGAGATATTTTTTAAATTAAAGATGATTTAATTCTTTTAACTAAATATCAGGAGAAGAAAAGATGGCTGTTGCAGCTTTTCTTGTTCTCAACCTGTTTTGGAAACCTTAAAGCTATATTATATATGATAAACAACATTTGTTCTATCAAATTTTAGAGTTTAGTAATGTTTTCAAAGTTGGAATGTATCATGTATTCTTTTTAAAAATCAGTGTGAGGACTTTTGTTAGAATGTTCCATCTTAATTATAACCATTAACAATGTAGTATTATTAGGTGTTATTACAGATAATAATGCTTGATTTTTTTTCTGTTGTGTTAATTCTACTGAATCAACTTCTTTTTGCATTTCATCTGCAAATTGAAAGCATACAACACATCTCTTTGGTATGAGGTTTTTATACTAATGAATGACATGTCTCTGCTGGATATTAGCTTTGGCATCTGTGGGTGGCAAAACCCCCTAAATGCTCATTTGACTTAATAAGGAGTTTTTAAGTGGGTACCTGTTTTTGTTTGACTGATTTAAATAATCAGACAAAGCTTACACAGGGAGATAATAGCTTCTATTAGACCAACTAGTATACTAGGAAAATCAGACAAGATCTAAACATGCCCCAAACTTTTCCCACTTGCTCATATGATCTAATAAAAAGTATGAACTTTCCCTGCAGAAGTTGCTTTACTGGTGTTCTTAGATCATCACTATGGCCATGACATCACCACTATGGCAAGTATAAGTACATGATTTAAGACAAGAGGCCTCTTCATTCTCAGCTTACAATAGTGAATTTAAAATTTGAAAACAATGTATAGTTTTGTCTTAGATTTCACCAATTTGTTAAAGTGATGAAAACTTGCTATGGGCTGCCAGTATATATGTGTTTCACTGTGTACCCCCTTTAAGTACTGCATCTTTGGCAGTATTTTGTCCTAATTTTTATCTAAGATATAACCAACAAATTGGCAGCTTTTTCTGTCAGCTTTCATGAAAGTGGGGGAAAGGCCAGTTGTGAAATAACAGTGCACACATGAGAAAATCTCCATTTTTGTATGTAAAAGGCAGTACTTATTTTTAGCGTGCTGATAATGGGTTCTTAAAGGCTTAATCCAGTCATATATATGGATGTGCTGAAGTCTGACACTGAGCAGCCCCTGATGCTGCTGTGTTGGAAGCCTCATGGATCTGTGCCCACAGATGAGGTTCTTGTTTCTCTTATCCCTTTGCACCAGGGGTCAGCTTATGGACCAGTGAGAGGTGTGCTTAGTGATTTCAGAGTCCCTTGCTATGCTGACTCAAACCCTCTTGCTGAACCATGATATCTAGATTTAAATAGTGTAAATTAGTCATGACATTACACATTGATGTTTTTATCTTGAATTACTGATGTGGTCATGGAACTGATCAGTAAGACATTGAAAGCATCCAGGGGTTTGTGCCAGGCATTCTTCTGCTCTGTTCAGACCCTGGGTTGGTACAGTCCTGGCTGGAGTTGCTCACCTGCTGGGCTGTACAGTGGCCACACACCTGTGCTGGTAAGTGAAACACTGCCAGGACACGGGGGCGGGCAGGGGATTGCACTGTCTGGACTGTCACACTGTCCAGCAGCTTCCTTTGGTTTCACATTTAGATCTCTAGACTGCTCTGTTAAGAATTTTAGACTCTCCAGCCTTCTCTAGAGGATCATCTTCAGGCTTTTACTTTGGCATGTGGGATCTTACCAGGTACTTTAGTTATATCTGTTGTTACTCTTTGAAGAAGGAAACATCATGCTAGTAGTATACATTTAATTTTTCTTCACAGATTGTACACTAGCATTACTGTTAAGCTTTTGCTGGTATTTTATACTATACCATAACTTTTAGAAGATTGTTACTATCTGCTCTTAAGTTTACATTTATAGACTTTTTCATGGAAAGTTCTTTTGCTCCTCACACTGTTTTGTAAAGTATCTGACAAAGGTGGGTTGGTCAACAGATGAATACAGTTGTGTGGAACCTCTTTATTGTGAATTTGAGATACTTATTTCTAGATACAATCCAGAATGAAACTGTGATTTTTTTTCCCCTGGACACTGAGAATAATGGGATTTATTTTCTGTTATTGCAATTGGTAAAATGACTGTCCTTCAGTAATGTTACTGTTTACTGTTTTCTCCTGCTTTTGGGTTATTTTCTTTACTTCAGATTCTGGAGCAAGTTGCCATGAAAATTTGCATGTAAAAAGCAGAGTAGTCAGAGAATGTGCTGAGAGCTGGATCTCATCTCTGCTTTTTTTGTGAGGTGCATATGGCAGCGCTCATCACGGCAGTGCTCACCCCATGCTGCGATGCTTGAGGAGAAACCAACAGTGTTGCCTAGGATGGATTCCGTAGGGAATCGGGTCCCCATATGTGCAAAGGCAGTTGGCACTGTATGGAGAAATTTCTTGTTGAGGAGGCAATCAGTAGATTGTCTGACCCTGCCGCTCAACTGCTGTCCAAGCCTTACTGCCTCCAGGCTTGGCTCTCCAACGCAAGCCCGTTTCTGCCGCAGAACCAGAGACACGATACGTGCTTTCAGGGACTAGAGACAAACTTGTATTCTGTATAAACTAATCTCCTTGTAGTAGCCAGTACTGCCATTCTTAAAATGTGTGATTAAAGGGACACAGGTGAATTCACAGGCTGTAAATACCTCTGCAGTTCGTGGAACTACAAGGATCAGCCAGGGTAAGCAAATTCAAGTAACCACCTGAAGCTACAGAGGGGGTTGTATTCCTTAGATCAGCAATACAAGGTACTGGGCTTTGGCATTTTTTGGTTCTGGTTTCCTTGAGCAGTGACAGAACAGTCTGTGCTCACACAAGTGGAGCTCTTGGTAGGTTGGCAACCTCTCAGGGGTATCTTTCTCCCTAACCTAGCATTCTTCTAGAATTGGGCTTACTCTCTTTGAACTGAAACTGTTCCCTCTTGTGGGTCTGAGGCATGTGGCATTGTGGCAGAATAATGCTACTATTACTGCACTGGGGTCTGTTTCTAAAATGCAGAATTATTTGCTGCTTAAGGCTGGTCCTTGCTGCAGTTTCTTTTATTACATTTGTTGATTCAAGGGCATCTTTTAAGGCTCCTCCCAAGAAAGTGAGCAGTGAGGTGAAGTTACTTCAGGTAATAAGGACAAGAGCAGTCTCTGAAGGTGAGACCAGGCTGCTTTTATAAGACTGAATGACTGGGCAACAAAATGGCAGATGAAAATATATGCAGATTAATGTAAAGTAATACAAATGAGGCAAAAATAGCCCTAGCTTCATGTAACAAACGATATATGTTTCTCAGCAGACTGTTTCTTCTCAGAAATGAGGTCTTTCAGTTATAAGGGTGAGTTGCATGTAAACAACAGCTCAGTACAGTAGCAATGAAGGAAAATCCTGTACTATGGATTATTATGGAAGGAATAGATGATTCCATTGCATACACCTGTGGTTTGTTTTTCCATACCTGGTCTCCTTATTTTAAAATGGTCTGATATATTAGGAGAAGAAAAGATTTAGAAAGGTGTAAGAAAGAGTGGAAAATCATGGGTGGCATAGGAAAAGTAGTTGGGATTGACTGCTCCCTCTCTCCTTCGGGACAAGAAGTTGGTACCATTAATTAAAGATAGCTGGAGCCAGGAGCAAAACAAACAGGAGAACATGATTGTTCATGTAGGAGGTGAGTTGGTCTGTGGGATGCCTCACCACTGAGTGCTGTGGATGCAAGAAATTTGCATGTCCTGGAGGGAAAGTGGACAAGTATTTGGAAAAGAGAGCCACTGGGGATTATTACGGAGACAAGCCATGCCAGGTTCAGGAAATCTCTTGAACTAAATATACCTGGAGTCTGGGAGAATGTAATCAGGGAAATGTCTGATATGTTGCCCTGTGCTGCTTGCTGGTAGACTTCCATGTGTGGCCACTGCTGGAAACAGTGAGTTTGATGAACCCATGTTCTGAACTAGGTCATGTTCCTATATGTGAGGGCGGACAGTGCTTCTGCTTGGCTGTGGGACTGTGGGTGTCCTCTTGGCACAGGAAGCTGTGCTGCCTTTCTTTCCCCTGGTGTAAGGTCTGGTTACAGCTGGCTGGCTGTAGGATCTCCTGGTGCTGGGTGCCTGCCCTGGGCACTGGGAGCATTCCCTGTTTGTGCTGCAGCGCTGTGGGAGGTGGCTCTGGCTGCTGCCCTGCCGAGAGCTGCTGCTGCAGAAGAGATTGTCCAGGCAGCTCCTGGGTGGGAATGAGGAACTGCGTGACTGGTTTGGTGCCTCTCTGTCCCTGCCCTCCCTCGCTGCTCTTCCTGTTACCTGGTATGTCTTTTCGTCACGTCACATGACAAAATAATAATTAAGGAAGGATTTTTTGCTCTGTGATGAGACCTGGTTGATGTTAGGGAATGAATTAAGGCTTTATTGAATGAACTGAATTGGTATTTCTAGAGCATAATCACAGAATACATATGGCACAGATGATAGTATCTGCAAATTGTTTCTGATTCTCTCTCATGCTTAAACTGCTGGGATTTTGGGTAGGAGTTCGTACCACTTAATTGTCACTGTCCTCATGCATTTATCCATCCAGTGAAGTTTAAAAAAAGAAAGAAAAAAAAAAGGAATCACCTATACCTTCTACTAGATGCTTTTTGTTTATTTACTACTGCTTTTTATTCACTATTAAATCATTAAAACATTTCACCAGTACTTCTAAAACTTAAAAGATACAGTAAAAACCCCATCCTCAGCTTCCCTCTGGACCAAGGAACTGCTGAAGAATGATATTTAAGGATTACTGTTGGGCAGAAAGTGCATGCATTTCTTTCTGAAACTGCACAGATATTGTGGGTCTGTCTGGAGAGTAGGTGTGGTATTGAAAATTATGAGAGTAATGTTTCACTTGGAACATGATCCTCGTAAATGCCAATGCTCTGCTTACTCACAAGAACACAGAGAGTTTTGGTAGGATGAGATAGGTTGCACAATATGCATACATGTGATTGTAATCACACCGAGAGACACGTACATACATGCCAGAAACTGCTAGAAATTTGCTGTGAGTCTTACGTGTTTTAACAATATTTTTTAAAAGTATTTTTAGATTATATTTTAATTATTTTTAGGAGAGATTGGTGACTTAGTTCATTCAGGTAATATGCTCATCAAAGGGGAATGTATTAAAAAAAGAGAATACTTAGGATGAGAAAGCAACGTTGACTCAGTGCTGAAACAAGTTGGGACAAACCTTTACGACAGAGTCCTGTAGGCCCTCAGTGAATGTATTTTACATTAGCAGATTCCTCAGCAGTGCTGTTGTCTTTACAGCAGCTTTATTGTTACGCAGGACCTGCCTAAACCCCATTTTGAAAGCTGCCTGTTCCTTTTGATGAGAAGATACAGAACCAGTACTGAGGGCGGGGAATGTGCTGGGGAGGGAGGAGAATGGGAGAGGTGTTGATAGGGCAACAGACAGAGAAGCCTCATTTTTTTACTGGACTCTGGAAGAAGTAAATATGTGTTCAGAAAGAGTGTAATAATAAAGTTGAAGGGATTGTTTCTTAACAATGAGATATTAAACTATTTATACATGGAGAAAACTTTTACTGATAGTCAAGTGTCTGTAAGTATAAAGTTTTGTTTGTCTAAAGCGAGCAGAAAACAGGAATATGGTTTAATGAGTAGTCTTCCCAGCTAAGAAATCTTGCAGTGAAATATGATAAATTATGCTTCTAAGGATTCATTGAGGTTTTAAAGAGACAAAGTTCGTAAGTATAAGTATTTAAGTTGACTTTCTATATAAGCTCTGTTATGAAATTAAGAATACACCCTTTTTATAGCCATGTTTAAAATTCTTTTGCAGCATTGTATTGTTTTTAAAATGAGTGTAGTAGATATACAGATATTTCTCTAAGTTTTTTTATAAATCTTTCACTTAATTATTATACTTGCATGTGTTTCCGTAAAACAAATGTCATTACAGATATGTTACCTTTTAATTGTTAGAGTGCTTTTTCTAAAGTTGTGCAGCTAAAGGGATTTTTCTTCTTCCAGCTGGATTTTTATCCAATAAAACAGAATCCAGATGGTGTGAGTTATTAAAATAACTGAAAATAAATGTAAGGTATTTATAGAACACAAAATTTCTGAGGTGTAGAGACTTAGATCAGTTTTGACTTCTTGCTCAGAAAACATTTTTTTTTTGCAAGTAAGTGTCCTAGCTGTATCATCAAATTTTGACATTATAGTCTTTTTCTTTATGTCTATATATCTCATAATAAAATTGTTTTAAATGCTAGAAGTATGGCAGCAAAATTTTCATATTTTAAAATGAGGAGGAAAGTAAATAATTTCGAAGCATAGGAAGATATTATATGAATTATTTACATAAAATATAGTAGTTTTCATGGTCACTTTTACATTGATTTCCTCAAAATCCATTAATTTTTAGGGGCTACATCTTCAGTAGTAGGAAATTCAGAAGTGACTAAATGTGTTTCAGTGATGTGTCACTTAATCATATCCTCTTTAATATGGTGTTTATTTTACTGTTGGACTGCAAGTTACCTTCCATCTGCATGTACAACTTACGCTGTTTCTGCGTGTTTTTATTAGTGGAGAGAATTCAGTTGTCTTAAAATGTTTATCAACAGAAGGGGAAAATAAAAAAAGAAATTGTTTACAAGCATTTTTGAAAAACTGTATTTTTTTATTTTCATTTTTCGGTCCTGTAGCATTGTTTTTCAAAGTTTAAAATACGGCTTGTAGAACCAAATACTTGTTTTTAGAGTGGGTTTCTGGGTGGCAAACCTTGAGCTTAGCCCTTGAAAACGTGCACAGGAGCCTGAGCAGCGCCGCAGACAGCAGAGGGCACTCGGAGCAGTCGTTTGCATCATTCCCTTTGCTTCGCGGGATTTACTGTAGGGGAAGTCTCAGTGTCTGACAAGGCAGCTTCTACTTCAGTTATTTATGCACCAGCAAGTTCCAGCTAGTTTGGCTTCAAAATATTTTTGTTAATGTTGCACTGGAATAGGAAGGACTCTTATTTGAAAATTCATAGAGGGAATCCACAATGTTCTAAATGAGAGAATCTTTCCTCTTCTCATCAGTAGCACATATGGGGTCTGTTTATTGTTGAGTAGCTGACAAATCATTGACAAAAATATATTTAGACAGATTACAGAAAATTTGGAAAATTAGGGGAAAAAACTTTTTATTTTACGGCAGAGTTTTCTTAATTTATGTGTAGGCTTTTTGATGCTCCTGCTTTTTATTTCAGTAACTAGGTACAGTGAGCTAAATCATATTCTTAACATGTGGCTGTCATGCAAGTAGTTGTTACTTTAATATGACATAATAAAAAAATCAATACTTGATGAGAGTTAAGATTTTTGGTGGTGCATCCTGCCAATGTCACATTTAGTTTAGGACTCTGTGTGACGAGGAGCTGATCCAGGGGATTGCCCCTTTCTGGTTGCCTGGTGGTTTTTGTGTGTGTTTCCTTCTTTTAGGAGTCAGAGATATATATATGTTCATCTTTTGACAAGTTAAAACTTATCCAGGCTCCCTGTCATTCTGTTTTTCTCTTCAGCTTTTTCTGCTCTGAACACAAATGTACAAAAGAAAATATGAGCAGGAAGTGGAAGGAGGGTAGGAGAGAAAAACAGATCAACCTTATCTGGGGTCGCTACCCCTTCCCACAGTTTAGCTTCTAAGCAGATGGATGTGGGTTTACAAATGTCATCTTTGGTGTATTTTGAATAAGGCTTTTAAAGCTGTTGTACCATATTTTAACACTTTCCATTAATAGCTTTGCAAATTAACATTCCTTTTTCTTTTGACCTTTGACCTCTGAGTTGCCTGCCTGATTTACAAATATGCTACACAAAATCACAAGATTTTATATCCGTAGCTGCTGAAATAAGCTGTGAAAATGTAGAGGGATATGAATTTTTTAAAGGGCTTTCAGTGCCACATGACACTTCATAGCCATGATAATTAACTGCTGCTGTCTAATTGGTAGAGGTTATTTTTCAGTGTTAGGGGAGTCGCTGTATGGAAAAAACGTGGACTTAGTTCAGTGAAACAAAATCAACAGTTCTAAATGTCTGTTTAAACTAAGGGATTATTAGGTTTATAATGCCGAGTGTGAGTGCCTACAATGTGTAAAACATTGCCCACCCACAGTGTTCCCAACAACATTCACTGCAGTTGCTCCAGTGAGCTGCTGGTCTTGCAGCTACATCCCATTGTTGCATGTGGGATATTTTCCTCTTACTCCTTATGGGTAACATTCTCACCTGTAAAATTGTACTAGTACTTTTGGTCTTTCTAGGTGATTCCTAGAGGATTTAGGTTGAGGGTTGAGTAAGTGCTATTGATAAAAGTCCTGTTTTGTGTTACCCCAAAGGGCTGTTCCCAGGAAAGTTCTTCCAGCATTTCTGATCCATTTGTGATTTTTTACTCATCCATTGTAAGGATTATTATGCACCTGATTGTTTGTAATGGTGTTGCTATTTGGTTAAAGTACTGACAATGAAAATACATTCTGCATCACACTTGGTTTAGTGTCAAACAAAATGCAGTATTTAAACAGCTCTGGCATTTTTTTCTTTCTGAAGTTTTATGTTTTGAATACTTATCCACACAGTAAAACTGTTCGTCTGTGCAAGTGTTGCAGGGCACTTGCTTCTGAAATCCTAGAATAATGGAGGGTGTAATTTGTAATTTTTAAAACACATTTCTTCCTGTCTACCCACACATTTGTTTCCATTGCATTTTGTCATGGTATTAAATACTTGTAGGAACATTCATTACTGCAGTGGTGTGCCTATTCAAACAAGTAATCAATCAAAAAATTAACTGTCCATCACAGCAATTGGCTTATGCCCCTAAAATTCTAGTTAAAATAGGTTTCATCTGCAACTGAATGAAATTTCTTCTCTGATCACTGTAAATTAAATTGAGATGATTGAGTTTTTCTGTTAACCAAGTCTCTTCATCCTAAATGGAAAAATGGGAAGATGTGCAGACTTTTACATACTGGCTGTTGCAAGTCCGTCTCACTGTGGAATATTGAGTAACGGCTCTTCCCTTTCCTTATTTTCTCTTTATAAGAAGTTCCAAGTAATGTTAGCCTTCTTCACAGGGTTGTTTGTATATTAGGGGCTTAACATAGGAACTGTATGGATGTGGGGGATTCCACATGCTTCTCTGAACAAGGGAGAAAGTTCCTCTTTCCTGAACAACTACCAGTACGTCCACCTGGGGTTTAAGGACATCCCACTAGCATAAAAATGCCCACTAATCACTCACGGTTTGCAATTTTGGTGTTTCTTTTTAGCAGAAAATTGTGTTCTGATTGCTTTAAAAGTAACAGCAGTGAATGCTTTAGGTACTATCACTGTTGTGGACAGCAGCAAACTTCCTGAAATGCTGTACTTTCCATATAGAGTCTCTTGAAGACACTGCTGTCACAGGCAAGTAAATTGCACTTCCCTCTTACATTACAAGGAGCCTATTTTGCTCTCGGTTCCTGAGGCTCTGTGCACAGAACTCTCTTGACATCAGCTGAGCACAGGTTCAGGTCGTGAGGGAGGAAGGGCAGAACAGCAGCTGGTTTCTGAAAGAAGAATTTTGTCTTTAGTGACAAGAGGCTACCCCTAGGTTTAATGAAATACGCCAAGTCTCCTTGTGTTGCGGATTTTTTTGTGCAGTTTATAGTGTTAACCACTGAAAAGTTAAGCAGAATGGACCATTTGAGGTCTTATTTTGTTCTGGCTTGCATTATGTAAAGCTCTGAAAATAGTGGTTTACTATGTAAATGTTTCTATAACTGATGTTAGGGTGATGAACTAGTGTTTTCTTGGAAACTGTCTTGGAAATCTGTTTTATTGAATACAGGACTATCACACGGTTCAGCGTCATTTTATTTTCCTGATTTGTTATAGGAAATGTTCTAAAATACAATCAGCATGATTTATATAAAATGATCGAGCTTTTCTGGTGAGAGATAATTGAGATCTAATCTGAATCCCTGACGAACCACAGCTTCCTGCATTGGCCTGTTGCTATTGGTAACATAAAGGGAGTAAAATAGAACTTCATACGAAATGCCTTTAAACTTTACTGGCATGTACAGGCATGGAACAGCGTTGAATTTTTTAGTTTAATCTTTGAGAAGCCGACGTGTTAAGGAAATGCTTTTTCCATATTAAGTGAAGATGAATTTAGGAAGAGTACTGCTAGGAAAAATAACTGCTGTTTCTTACGAAGAGCGGGTAAGTGATATGAATTATATTTAGCTAAAGCAAGGCATTGTTGCAGTGAGAAATTAGAATAGGCTATTGTTATTGGCAAGAAATTAGAGAAGAATGGTATCAGCTTCAGAATGCTTTTTGCTTAGCCTTTAAGCTTTTTTACTTTAAAGTATTTGAGTTAAAATTCCTTTGTAAATTAAAACATTGGGTTTTATTCTCAGAGAAAAGTAATCTTGTTATACCAACTAACACTGAGCTTTTGATATGTATTTATGAACTATGCCCAATATGTATAAAGCTAAAACCCCAGTATGTTTACAGTGTGTGCCTGTTTTTTAATTATGTACAATGTATTTTGTATATGCTTTCTTTACCATTATATCAATATTATATCTTTAGGTAAGAATGTATATATCTTGTATATATCTTTATAAAAATAATTTTAGGGATGGATTTGGCACTTAAGGCACTGTGTTTATGTGTGATAGGATTGGTTTTGTTTGGGGTAAAAAGTTGAACATTTGTTTCTTAAAGGAATTCCAAATGTCACATCATTTATTCTTCATATGTTGTTTTAATAGATTCAAATATTTGACAAAAATATACTGAATGTATCCAGTAAAGTTATTGTACAGTAGTTGTACAGTATTTTTTTCTTTAGAACTCTTACATACAGAATGCTTTTGTGTTAACTATTATAAATGCAATTTGGTGGTAGAGAATTGAAAAGTGAAATTGTGTAATAGTCCTCCTCTAAGTGGCATTCTGAAGGGGCACTCTTCTCAAAGAATTCTAAATCATGAAATTAGTTGCAATAATATTTTGAAACGAGGATAAAAAGCCTGTAATATTATGCTACTTTTTAGGTGAGAAGTACATTTGAGATTATTTATTAGAAGGAAAATCTAGCAATAATTGATGAGTAATATGGCTTTATTTTTTATTTAAAATGTTAGAACTGTATATACCATATTTTGAGACATGATCGCCCTCCCAGAGAACACTGGAGTTCATGGCATGAACTATGTTGATGCTGTAATATATTTAAAAATACGTGTATATCATGTAAATCCTGGAGTAATGTGACTGAAGACCTTGGGATCTGCTCATAATTCATACGTTGGCAAAAGGAGAAGTTGCTTCAGGTGATTTAAGAAGTAGTTTGAACAAAGCTAGATGCAAGCAGACGGTCAACTGAGTGATAGGCTTTCTTAAGTGACAGGATGTTTGAAAGTTGGCTCTCTGTATTCAGCCTGTAAATCTTCAGAACCCAGCAGATTTCCTAGAGTTATCCTCTACACTGAAATCATATGAGAAAATTAGTTTAGAAGGTTGGTGGAGCTAGGTGTGCTATTCTAACCTGAAAGGCTTATTTACAGGGACTATAGTAAAATAGTGTGTAAAAACAGACTCTGGCAGCAGTCAGAGAATTCTTTGGATGCAGCAAGAAGTCGATCCCTGTATTGGAAGAAAGTGTGCTTTAGAAAGGCGACAGAGAAGTACTTTTTAATTCCTTTTATCCTGAATCTTTCTGGATGCCCAGGAAAGGAATAGATGTTTCTGTTTAGTCTATGATTTTGTCATTGTTAGAATAGGAGAGAGAAGTATGTCCTCACTCTCCTTACAGATTTTACCCTCTGTGTCTCAGGAGAAGTGGGAAACAGAGATGTCTTTTTTGACTCAGGAAGGCACTCACCCCCACTGTAATAGCACAGATGATTTCATGTTGCTCCATTTTATTGCTAAGGCCTGGCATTTCCCAGTATGTGTCACCCCTGGCAGTATCCCCCTCTTTCCCTTTGTTCTACTCCAGTATTTGAGCATGACTTCAACTTGAGTGACAAATCTCGAGGTGGAGTAAAAGGACATTTTTGTATTGTGTTACCTGGGTAGTCTGTACACATGGATTTATTTGCTCAATATAATGTCTCGGCATACATAATATAATGTAGGGTATTTTTTGGTTTTCTGCATGATATTGTTATGGCAGAATTTGACAGTACCTAGTCACTTCCCTGGGACCTGATCCATGTGAAATGGAACATGTAAGATGAAACTAAGTGGATAAGAGTTTCTGTCACCTGAAAATGTCATCAGACAAGCTTCATGCAGTGGTGCACACATCTAGCAGGTTATAGGCTGTGAAAGCTAAAAGATACAGCCTGTTCCAGCCTTATGAACTTCCAGCCTTATGAATTATTCTCCTCTATGCCCTCTCTCCCTTTGTGCCTTGCTGTTGGTGCAAGGTACTGCGTTGTCTACTTCTATTCTGGAAAAAAAATTAGGTACTCACAAAGTAGTTTTCTCCTTGATAATAATTATAAGATTAAATTCTTCTGGATTTTTTGCAAGCAGATCCTGAACACAAGATCAAAAGCTCACGGGCCCTTCTGGTTTTTCCACTTAGCAAAGAGAGATGATGCAAAGGGAAATTTAACATGTTTTCTCTTATTCAGAACTTTATGCTATCAAATATGTGCTGAAGCATTTGCCAGTGTACAGAGACCTAGAGCATCTTTTATGCTGTATGGTAGCTGGGAAGCCACTCTACAGTTTGCTGGCCCTGCACTGAGCTTCTCTCTTGAATCACAGGGATCAAGATCCCGCTCTGAAGTCCCTGGAGCAGAGTTGCATCCCCCAACTTTGTGGGGGGTGTGTATGTCTGTGTAACTCAGTTGCTAATCCAGCTATGTGAGCAGGTAGAGTTCCCATGAAGGGATATACTGGAAGACATTTTAGCTTTCCTAAATTAGATTTATTTTTTAAATAAATCAGACTCCTGGCATATACCATGGGCTTTTTCCTAAACCAATTTGGTAACTGGGGCAATTTGAAGAACTAATTTCAGTTCTTATCTGGTTGTGAAAGATTTGATGGTTTCATGCAATTAGATTTTATCTCTGCATGATAGTTCATATATACATTCACAACATATGTGTTCTGCCATTTGGAATTAAACGCTTCAATACTTTTTTAAAAATCTTCACATTAGCCCTAACTGGCATAGCGCCATGCCCTGTCCTTCCTCCTGTTTCAGAAATGGCTACCTACAGGAGCTGTTCAATTTTATAGCTTTCTGATACATGTGCTTTTCAAATAGGTGCTTCTTAATATGTGTGTAGTGTTAAATTTCATCAAATAATCAAACTTTTTAGGTGTAGTAGATCAAATTTTGTCCTGAAGAGCCTCCAGTGGTGGGAAACATGAGTGCTGAAGAATAAAAGCAGCCCCCAACATAAAGTGTATTTTCAAAATGAGATCATCATAGTATTTAAAAAAATCTGGTCTTGCAACTTATACTTTTCAAAGACAAATCTAGACAAGTTTCAGCTGAACAGTTTAGAAGAGAAACTTCTTTGTCTGAATGTGGACTGCATGCAATTTCTGACAGGTTTATACTGAGATTTCTAAGTACTCACAAACGTAGTTTGAACATATTACTGTGAATTCTTACACGGTAATTACAAGCTTTAGTTTCTAGGTGGTTTTACTGAATTGGGTGGATTTAGTTGCACAGATGAAGTTAAAGAACTGTTCGTAAAATAGATTTTATTCTGTGATCTATAGAAATAAATGGATAATGCTTGGGACACGATAGGTGTGTTTAGTGACTCTGTAATGTAATATTTCCTCCTATAGGTGCTTTAAAAAAATGATTTAACATAAAAATTACTAAGGCCTTTCTTTGAGACATTTTAAGATGCTAATACATGTAATGTAACATGAAGTAGACAAAGCATTTAAAATAAACACACAAAACCAACCCATGGTGTGTAGAAAGTTCACTGCATTAACTTATGCTAAACTGGTTGAGATAAAACTCTCATTATCCATTAATGATTGAGCTTTTCTATGAAACTGCACCATTGTCCCTTTAAAATGATATTTTATAATTGTGAACTTACAAGTTTTTGACAAAAATAGTATGAATATTCTTTCTGCTGTCATGAAAATCCTGTTAATTTTGCTTCATACCTTTCAAAAGCATGAAGAATTGTACTTGGTATTTGAATCTAGGTTAATAAAAGCTGACAAAGTAAATGACCATTCCTAAAATACAGATATTTTGAAAGTACTTTGATTTTTTTTCTGTCTAATGTGTAAACTGATACTATTACTTTACTTTGAGTCATCCTTTTCTTCGTTCTTCGAGAAATTACATTGAAGTTGTTTATTCATTAACTGTACTGTACTGTGATGTGACTAAGAAATTAGAAGCAATCACATTTATAAACCAGACTTCAGTAATGCAAATTAAATTTTCTAAATTACAAGCATGAATTAAGTTATGGCTTCTGAATGCATAACACGATCACTAGACTTACGTACAAAATAAAAGTAGAAAAGATGTCCTAAGCCCCACTGAAGGATTGTAACCAGAACTATGTTATTGATACCTGAAACAAAGCTATTAAAGGGAGATGCTTGGATATACTTTTCATTTATTTTTGTGTAGTTAATCAAGAAGTGTCACCATTTTTTCATTTTTAAAAATCTTTTTCATGAGAGATGTATTTGTGTTTATCTGAACCAGCACCAGGGGAATGATGTCAATAGGGTTTAGTTTAGACTTTGAAAGTCCTGGAATACTTGTGTCAAAGACTAGATGAGATCCTCTCCTGGTGGTGATGGGAATGGTGAAGCCACAGCTATTTCTAACAAGTTCTTCAGAGAGAGTTAACAGCAGTGTGAGAGCCTACAGTGAAAGAAAGAAAGGAGAAGATATTACTAAAGGTTTTTGTGGATTTTGAAGAAGAGTGGGAGTGTTTCTTGCCAAGGCTGAAAAATACAAACTATGAAGAGGTAGCTCTTAGCTTGAATTGTGTATATATTTGTGCTTTTCTTCTTCTGTGTATTTCTGATCTTGAAGAAGTTGTAGATATTGTAGGGCATTCTTTCCTAGCTTTTTAACGAGCACTACAAAAGAAGAGAGTTTCTTTTTAACTATTTAGAGGGTTCCCTAAAGGTTCAAGGACACTATCTATGACCAAGAAAAGATTCCCCAAACTGAAATAAAAATACTTTCTAATAGGCATTAAAAAAATCAACCTAAAGTGAACTCTAAAAAGCATTTGCCCTCCAGACTGCACTCAGCTGAGTGTCAAGGTTCAAGCATTGGAATACCTATTTGGGAAATGGCCACTACTTGGATTTACAGAGGTGTTAGATGCTTTGAGGTAATTTGTGATCAAAGTTGAAAAGTTTAGGGCAGATAAGCACATAAACTTCAACATTTCACTAGAATACTAATTGTCCTTGAAAATCTGATGTACAGTACAGGTAGAAGTGGTGTGGAGTTCTTATTGGAAGTCAGTTCTAGCTTATTGCAAACACTGAACATCCTTTTGTGTCTGTGGCAGTCACAAGTGACTGACAGGGAAAGTTTTCAGAGTCATCTGACTGACAAAACACTGAATTTTCATTTTAATGACACATATCTCCAGATACTACAGCAAATTAAAGTGCACGAGGTATTGTTTTCATTTTAAGTCTCTGCAGGTCAGTTTTAGGTATCTGCTTTGTCACAAGTACCAACCGATTGTCTCTGCCCATCTAAGGACTTTTGGAAGCAGTGTAGCTACCACACCAGAAATCTTCCAGTAAATATTAGTGGGATCAAATCCCTGGACAGTAGTGGTTGAAAGGCCTGGGGGGAATTTCATGGTGGGGAGAAAACACCTGTGAGAAATAACAGCTGGTTTCTTTAGAATTCCCTCTCTAATATTATGTTATTAATAAGATGATAAAAGTATCTAACACTGGCAATACTAAGTGAAGCTCAAAGATTTCTGATACTTGCCATGAAACTTCAGTAACACTTCTTTTTTTCTTTCTTATTGCAGTCAGCAACTGTTTCTGATGGAGGTAAGCTGAAGCTTGTTTTTACTTTTATAATGAAAAATAATCAATTTTCCACATTAAGCAACATAATATGTGGTAAATTATGTGATACACTACAAGATGTAAGTCCAAGGTGGTGCAGAGCTCTGCGACTGCTTTGGGAACTGTGCCAGTGAAAATACTGCAGGATTATGTTCACATACTTCCACTGGTTTATTTGCATAATATTTTTTTATGGTACATTTATATATGCACGTTTTTATTATAACTAGGCTTCTTCATTCATAATAATAAAGAGGCAGAGCTGGTAGACTTCTGTGTAATTGGATGGCAGATAAAATCTCATTTTCTGTTTTATTATCTTTTACATACCTCGTTTGCTTTTGAAGAGGTGTTCTGGCTTCTAAGTTGTAAGCTGTGTTGGTACATTTGTTGAGGTTGAACTTTCTTAAGTGTGATCCTTTTTGAGAAGGGGGTAAGTAATTTGATATGTGTAAAATCTCAGCATGGAGCTTTTGCACTTCTGGAGTACTTCTAAGTAAACTCCTCTTTATTGCACATAAGCTTGTTTGTTTTGATTTTAACATGCCTTTAATGTTTTAAAGGATGTCCACTCTTTGTTAAACATTAGAAGACAATTTTTCTGAAGCTTTGAAGTTAATTGAAACAGTTTAAAAATGCTTCCTTTGTGGAATAAAGGAATTTTTATAGTGCAGGGTATACAGGAGATGGCTTTTCTCCTTGTCTTCTTTGTCAGGACTTGGTTCACTTGATCCTGCAGAGAAACTCACATATTTTTGCATTTGCTGCTCTTTGACAACATTACAAGACAATTTTATTACATAGAAAAGGCAAAAGGTAACAAGCTGTGTTGCTGTAATCAGTGTAGTGAAATTGGAAAAAGTATTTGGAATGCTAAGGATAGTTTTTTTATATTACATGCAAATGTAAATGAAAATTAGCAATACTATTTACAAAACTTCTTCATGTCGTAATTCCTGATTCCTTGCAAGACTAAAACTGCACTTGAGAAAAACATTACTGTTTTGGTCCTTTTGCTGGAGCCATTTTCCAGTGGCTTACTTTGTCAGGTGTTTTCCTTCTCTACTGCTGATGCAGTCTAATGCTTTACTGTACTTCTGTCTGGATGAGAAGATAGACTCTGTGTTGTATCTGTCTTGTCTGCAAAGTGTCAAAACGGCAAAACAGAAAATAATAGTGTTTGTTCTGCTTTCTATTTCTAAAATGTAGCCTGTGTTTTTCTGGGAAAAATACATATTTTTTCCCCCTCTCCTGCATGTTACCTGCTTGATATAAAAATCAAAACAGACCACAGACTTTTTGTTTGTGTGTATAGTTGCTGAGGACCAAAAATTTGTTCTTTTTTTAGGTAAACTGCAATGTACCTGTGTCTTGTCTCCATGAGGGTTCTTGTTCTCTGTTAATGAAAGTTATTTTGTTGCTTATCCAAACTTGGAAATTCCTGTGATAGTACTCACACAATAATAATTTCAATCTTTTTGTTCTTCCAGCTGAAAATCTATTTAAAAATTCCACTTTATTTTCAGTTCCTCCAATATGACTTTTGTATCTTATTCCAAATCTGTAGGTAACCGTTTTCACAATTAATTCTATACAGTTTTTTGAACTCATGAAATCTAAGGGCCATGTAAGGTCGCAGAGGTAAAAGAGCAGCCAAGAAGTTATGTGCAATTTTCTGCTGCGTTGTATTCCCTATTTTTTCAGCTACTTCAGAATTTAACATGAATTCTCTCTTCATCGTTAAATGCTACTTAAGAAGGGGTGTAATTTGTGTAAAAACTGGTAGTTGAACTATATTGGATAATATTGAATCAATGCTTAAATACCCAGGTAGTGGGTTGGAAAAATAGGAGCCAGAGAGACTGTAACCAGAAAAAGTGAAATTAAATAAATTCCTAATTCATTTTGAGCTGCATGGAGTAAAAAAGTTCTGATTAATGTGTGAATTACAGTTTCTAGCTTTTACTTTCATTGAGTATGTCACAGCACTGAAATTTTTTCAGTTTTCCTTAAACTCAGTAATACATGAATAGACCCACAGACTGAGACATTTTAGGATATGTCTAGTATAAGAAATTTTCACCAGTGTAACCATTAGTACAGCACTGCATACTTCCTGTCCTAGACTAAATCCTTATCATCCTAGAATCACAGAGTGATTTGGGTTGGAAGGGACCATAAAGGTCAACTTGTTCCAGCTCCCCTGCCATCCAAGCTGGCCTTGACACTTCCAGGGATGGGACATCTACAGTTTCTCTGGGCAACCTGTTCAGTGGTATCAGCACTGTCAGAGTGAAAAATTTCTTATATCTCATCTAAATCTACCCTCCTTCAATTTAAAGCCATTACCCTTTGTATGCTCTTGTCAGAAGTCCCTCTCCAGCTCTCTCTTAGCCCCCTTTAGGTACTGGAAGGTGCTCTAAGGTCTCTTCAGAACCTTCTCTTCTGCTTTGTATTCCTAATTAATATTAGTATTTGTACATATTAACTAGATACTATAAATACTGTTGTTAACCAGTACTGTTGGGAAGAAAATTAACGTGTAAAAAGCAGTTATATGTTTATATACATCCCTTCAGTATGGTGGGAGGCACAACAGTTCTCTGTACATTTTCTTTCCAAAGTCAATGAAGCTTTATGTTATATGGCTTTTATTATATTAGAGCCTGGCCCTGGAAGCCATCTACCCCTTCTTGTGTTTGTTTTATATTTTACATCCTAGCTTGTGCAAGGCTGGGATGTTCCTATCAGCCAAAACTCTGCACTTGGGCATTGCAAGAGAGGAAACATGTAAATTAGCATTGTTTATAGACTTGCTGACCAGTGGCAGCTCTTAACTGTAATTGATTTGTGTAATGAATTGCAGACAATCAGAATGCAAACTGTAATAATGTTTAGATGCAAGATTACTGCATACATTACATATATTACAATATTGTAATTACATTACAATATTACAATATATTACATATATTACTGTAGATCAACTGATCTGTGGCACCTATGCTCTAGGAGTACAGGAACCATTTTATGTTACTACAGCGACCTGTAATTAGCAGGTTTCTCTTACTTCCCCCCTCAGAAACTGTCCTTTGCTGCTGCCTGTGGGAGCAGTGGGAGTGTGTACACAGCATGCAGGCTGCGCCTGATGTTTTGAGCACTGTGCCATCTGAATTGTCACGGGGATGATCAATAGTCTCCAGCTAATGTCTGACTTTGCTATTTATACCTGGATGGCACTTTAGAAAGGGAAAACCTTAAGGTCAAAGGGTCTATAACAGAAGTGCCATCATCATTCATCTCCCAGACGGAGGTGGTGAGGTACCTGAGCTAGTGAGAATGTCCAAGTCAGTTCTTACCTGCTATTCCCTGCAGAGATCAGTTCCACAAAGCTGAAGTCTGTTATTTCCAAATACTTCAGCCTAACAGATATTATATGCACATCCTTTTGATGCTACTTTGCTGTAGTTTCTGCTGATTTTCGCTTTTAGTGTTCATCACTTGGAAAGAATTTTCATAAGGAAAAGTGCTTCTAAAGACCTTTTTTGAAAGGAATCTGATGTTTGCAGTAATAAATAATGTAAAACTGTATTTTAAAATGTAACTGAAGAAGGTAAGGCAAAAAATTTGCAATGAAGTATAAAATAAAACACTGTTTATGCTTTTTACACTATAGGTACAGATGGATTATTTCCTCTAACAGGTATATGACTTATTTGTCAGTTTTGCTGGTGGTGCGTGCTCACTGTAGCTGTGTTCCACTGTAGCATAAATAATTCAAGTTCCTTTAGCAGCAGTGGCAAAAGGTCTTTTCTTTAAATTATTTATGTAGCATTTTATAATGCTTTGTGTTAAGTATACTATTGCTTCCCTGTGCTTGAAGCCACGAGGGTAAGGAATCAATTTGTTTAGAATGGTGTTAGAGGCTGCCAGGAATTGCTGTGGGGAAATGTATTAGCGTCCCTCATCCCAAAGTTGCAGAGGAACAATGTGCTCTACAGTCAGACTAATCTACACCCAATGGGTTCCGGGACATTTCAGCTGAACTTGGTATGGATTCAGAAGGATGGCTTTCAGTGAAGGGCTTGAAGTATTTGATTAAGTGGCACCACAGTGGTTCTTATCAGCTTTATCCAGGTAATGTATTTAGTGATTAACTAGAATATCTTAATTATATGATTGTATGTGTTCAGATGATTACAAGGAATATGCTTAGCTTCTCACAACAATAAAAAGTGTTTGTAGGCTGAAAAATGTATACAAAATACATACAAATGCATACAAAATAGCCTTCATTAATTGTATTTGGGCTTATGGCATTATATTATCTTATATTATCTAAACCAAAACCTCTGAAGCCATCTTACCCTGAATACTTTCACAATTTAGTTGATTAAATGCCTGTATTTTCTTGCATAATGCTGTTTTTGTAAAATAAATAAAACCAAGACCCTCCGTGGAATGTGTAAACACAACAGGTGCAAAATATTGGGTTTTGAGGATTTTTTAGATAGTCCGTTCTGTATTTCCAAAAGGCAGTAAATGAAACTGAATGAGTTTGCACTCAAAGTAGTTTTTCCTCACTAGGTATGGTTGCTTTCAAGCAGAACAAAAATAAAGTTAGGTCCCTGGGATTAGGAATGTTTGAGCAAGGAGCCTCCTTTTACAGGTAATGCAGGATGAGTCGGTGCTTCCGACAGGGACGACAAAGGAAGGCAGGCATTTGGAAAGTTCACAGCACTGCTGTTGTCCATGTTATCTATGCAGAGCTGGGATTTTTCACATTCAATTCCTCTGGCATCCTGAGATTCCCAATGGCTCATTTTCTTTTTTAAAATACTTAACAAGGAGGAGGAGGAGGAGTTAACTTTGCACAACAGCCCTGTGGTGAGAACGTTTGAGGGTGGGAGTCAGGACTGTGTTTCCTCTGATGATCATCACAGAGGGCTCATTAGATGAAATATGTGACCCACTTGGAAAGTTTCTCCATTCCTGCTTTTCCAAGGTGGGCTGTGTGTACCTAAGAATGCATGAGCTGTGAGAGTCAGGAAACCTGATGCTGAAGTCTTACATTGGAAACATTCCTCTGCAAGAGGAGTGGAACAGGAGTTACAGCTTATACAGTCTTCATTTAAGTGTGATTTGGATAAATTGGGTTCTAATGTTAGAGTCAGGGAGGTGTTTTTCCTTCCATCTGACTTTTTCTCCGGTTCTGAATGGTATATCTGCACTAGGCTGTAACTGTTTTAATTGCAACTGATGATCTGGGTGGTAAAAGAAACTAGAATAAACAAGCCTTTTCTGGGAAACAACCTTGGTCTGTATTGTTTTCAGGTTGACAGGTACCACAGCAGAAAGCTCTACAGATTTGAAAAGCAAACTGACTGCATTTTTTCATTAAGGGAAACCAAAGCTGTGTCAGGGTTAAGTATAAATTATAATAGTTCTTTTTGAAAAAAGTCTGAATTACCTAAATTAAATCTACCAGAACAGAGACAGTTTACTGGGAATGAGTAATCCCTTAATACAGTGTTAACACACTGGAGAACCTGTGCCAGTAGCTCTTTGGTTGGTGGAAATAGAGTTGTATTTTGGTTAATTTGTTTTCATGGGATCTCCAGAGTCAGCAGCGTATCAGAGGAAGGAGAACCCAGTAGTTTAGAGGAGTGTAACTCTGAGGAGCTGGAGAGAGCAGGCAGCTGGTAGCAATTAAAGGTAGTTAGCAGTTACCCACTGGTGTAAACACTGGAGGCTGTAATTGCAGTTTGGTTTCCCTGCTGCCATAGGGAAATTGAACGCCTGCCACTGGGAGGGAGGTGAGGCTGTCTGGCTGATGACTGCTGTGCCTGCTGCTTCCCAATCCCTTCTGAGTCCTAAGGCACTGTGACTCCAGGACTGAGAGTTGAGCGCTTGGTGTGGCTGCTCCCTAATTTCCCTCTGCCAGCCAAGTAGGTTTCAGGGGTTTGGTATGTGTTTGGGATGAGTTTGACTTTCTGACTTTGCCTGAAAGGAACAGGGAAATGTTCATCATTCATCACTGGAGAACATTGGGGATTGAACCCTCCAGGAGTGAGGCAGTATCTGAAACTGTTCCAGATCTATCAAGAAGTGGGTGTCTATTTATATCCTGGACTGTAAAATAGAACATATCCACCTGCAGAGTTAAAGCAAAATACTTCAGATAATAAATTTAGATACCATTCTCTTCAGATTCACATTAGCTTCTTTCACAATAGTTTCACTGTGGTGACAGGTATTCTCTAATGAACTTAACAGTTGACTTGGTTATGCTCCGAGATATGTTTTAAAGGAAAAAGTGAATAAATATTTGTATAAGAAAATCTGGCATTATTTGCTGAGTGTTTGTAATTAGCTTTGATTAATATGATCATTAGACAAAGAAAATTATGTATATACCTGATTTGTTACTAGTGTCCTTAAATACTATCCTTGTTGAAAATACAGTTACATTTTGTTCTTCCCTAATCTAATTCTGTATCTTTGTCTTACTTGTTTTATTTTTTTCTTAAAAGATAGCTTTACTTACAGAAACTCAGAGTAGTTAACTGTTGCATCTTAGTGAATATTTCTGAGCTAAAAATAAATATAAAAATGAAGTTTCAGAACTAAAAAAAAATGTTTTTCCTTATCTTTGCAACTATCTTTGTAACTTTTTCCTGTGCTTGTAGCAGTTTTTGAATGGTGCTTTTTTCCAAAGCTCTTACTTCCAGGGAGGAACAGTAATGTTTTGTAATGTGAAGTTTGGAAATGCAAAGTGCTTTCAAATACTTCTAACATAAAAGGAGACTTTGGGATATCTTATAAAGTAGGGTTTTTTTGGTGAAGTTACTCATTGCTTTAGTCAGTCCAAGCGATTGAGGAAAATCATAAAAGTGTCCCTGTGAAGCACAGTCCATTTCTGACTGGTTGTGAATTCAGTTTTCTCAAACAGATTGCATTTCTAGTGAGCTGCATACTTTTTCACTTGGCATAAAATTGCTGAATATACCATCTATTTAATTTGAAGGTATTATTTTCTCACATCTGTTACTGCAAATTTTTCAAATAATTGAATGTCTGTGATTTTTTTTCATCCCTTCATCACAGAATCTCATTCAGTTTGGCATCTCTCTATGTGCAACCTGTCCAGCTCGAAGCAGGGAGATCAGACCAAGTAGCTCAGGCTTTAGTTGTGTCTTCACAATGAATTAAACCTTACATCACCTCTGTGAAGTGTGTAGCTTGAGTTCAGCATTACCAGTTTTACATTTGTGTACACTGAGAGGTGGAAGGACCATCCTACAAAAGGGTGTGCAAGAAGTAAATGACAAATCTGTGAGTGAATAGAACCCTGTTGTAAGCAGTTCCTTGTCTTACTTAGAGCAGCCATTTCTTTCCCCTTTCTACTTCTTTGAACAAGTGGTCACTTTGAGATTTTTTTTGTGTGCATATTTCATTTACTGACATGTGGCAAAGATGATCTGGGGTTAATACTTGAAATTGTTAGGCTGCTACACAAGGGGTTTTTTGTGTTTCCCCGAATTCTCTATGGGTTCTTGTTAATTTGTTTCTCGGAATACAAAAACCTTCTGTTTTTTCAAGATGTAAAGAATCTGGTAATTTCTCATCTTGGGGTCTCTAGATTATTCCATTATGTTGGCTGGAATCTGGAAGGGATTCCTATTTTTATCAGAAACCATAATAAATTGAGGATCTATGGTTTGATGCCTCTGCTTCCTGTGGATGAGGAAGGCATTCCTTACTAGCTCATTTTCCTTAATATTCTTTTCCACAATTGACTCCTTTTCTAAATTTTCACTATAAACAGGAATCTTGTATTTCCATGTAAAATTTCACAGATTTCCTGTCTCTACCAATTGAAGAGTATATGAAATTTTGCTGTCTCCTATCACCAAGTAGGTTTTTGCCCACATTCTGGTGAACAGTGGGTTCTTGAACATCAACTTTCCTTGGATAATCTTATGAAGGAGTGCAGTCCATAGGGTGAGAAATATCAACAGGAAAAGGTATTTTATTTTGTGGAACAAGAAAAAAGATTTTGTTTTGGGCCTGCCCCTTTTGCTTCTGTCAGAGGGCTGCTTTTAAGATGCTCATTTAATTTTGCAGTGGAACAGAAGAAACTTAAGAGGTGTTTGGGGTGTTTTTTTCTATGCAGGTGCTCTTAATAAAAATGGAGAGGGGTATTTAGATATCTGCACCACTGTGAGCTTGAGCAGGAGGTGTGATAAGTAAACAATGTTGAAGAGTAAAAGTGAATACTCCTTTGTTGACAGATTTAATTTCCTTTATTAACAGAGCTGAATAGCACTGAATTGAAAGACTGCATCAGTGAAAACAGCCTCAGCAGCAATGCCAGCCTTCCCAGCGTGCAGAGCTGCCGGCGACTGCGGGAAAGGAGAGTTGCAAGCTGGGCTGTTTCCTTTGAGCGTCTTCTTCAGGATTCTGTTGGTGTTAAATATTTTTCGGTGAGTTTTGAGGGACAGCAAGAGGCTTTCCAAACTACCTGATACTGCCACAGTAATTTTGCTGTATTTTATTTTTTTTTTTCTTGACACTATCCATGCACAGGACAAGAGACAGGAGTTCATTCATGCTCAGTTGTTATCTGAGCATCTTTCTGAGTTTACATGGGCTCACAGTTGAGTAAGAGTTCATAATAAAGTACAGATTGCCATGCATTTCTGCACAGCAGAAGTTCAGGTGAAAATGGAAGCTATATTTGGCTTTGTCTGGGAACTTTCAGAAAGCTTCCCCATTTTGTAAAATGCTATTTTTGTATCTGTAGCCTTTGTACAAGAAGAAGGAAGTACTTTTGGTAGTGTCCTAAGAATGGGTCATTATTCACATCTATCTCCACTGAAATGTTGGAAGCCACATAGAAGATTTTTTCAATGACAGAGTGGCTTATTTTCCTGAAAAAGGTTTTTAGAAATACATTTTGGAAGTAGTTACGGTAGCTAAGAGCGACGTATGGTTAAAGCTGCAAGTTGAAGGAATGATGTTGAGTATTTGCAAAGCATAAATACTTTGTGATACATAAATACTGTTCTGCACAGCACATTTATGAAGTTGTAAATAGCATCATCTCTATTTTGCATGCAAAGAAACTGAGGGTATATACTTTTGCTTTGTTGCACTGAGAGTATGTTGCTGATTCTGAATGTGTTACACAGGGACAGTTTGTGCTGCCCAAGTAATTTTCACAATGAGAATATAAGGAAACCTGTGGTGTAGGAGAGGTAGATTATTGGAATCTGCAGTAACTCAGACTCTTTTGCTTGATACAAAAGTATTAAGGTATCACAATGGTTAATAAACAGACTTTCATGTTAACTGGTAGGGGGAACCCAAAACCCCATATTTACAGTGAACATCTATTTGAGGAAACAGAGAAGAGGAATACAAAAGAATACATTCTGGATATTGTGTTCTCTGGTTTAGCAGAGTAGCCTCAGAGTTATTAGCATTTCTGCTTTAATACTGAGACTTCTTGTCAGGCTGGAAGGAAAAATACAATTTTGATCTAATGTTAGAGTCCATCTGAAAAATGATGTAATTTGTGGGCCTGCTACTGAAAGTCCAGTTGACTTTTCTAATTACTTGTAAACCTTCGGTGCACTTAGAAAATTGCTGCATTGATTTTTCACTGCTATGTTCGTTCAAAACTTACATTAAAAATGTAAAAACTAGTTCATATCATTTTCATAAATTTTCAGGTTAAAAGGTGAAAAGTGCTTTCATTTCAGCAAAAGCCAACCTGAGATATTCTGGAAGTTTTACTTTTCCCCCCAGTTTTATTCTAATTAGAACTTCTTTTCATAAGCACTGCAGAAGTGCATGTGTTAAAGAAGTACCCATTTTAAAAAACAATTAGGGAATGTTAAAGTTTATTGTGTGCACCATTTCCTTGAGGCCCAGGAGATTTCCAGAGCCATTGCTTAGATTTATGTGCAGCCTGGTTGTCATAACACTGTGCAGTTACAGATTGCTGCCAGTATCCAAGAACATTGAGGCACCAGCATTTAAATCATGGTTTCATAGTAAGTGTCTTGGTGCATTTGGGATCCAGCCTCTGCCTTTCCTGAGGACAGCTTTGTCACAGAGCAGGAATTACTCCGTGAGAAGGAGAGATTTTGCATGTTTTGCAAATACTCAAACTTTGCATAATAGCTGCTGCTTAGAGCAGTCAGCCAGGAGGTGAGAGAGCTGTTTGCAGGTTCCCCCAAGGGATTCAGACCAACCTCTCCAGCTTCCCAGCCATGGGTGACAGCTGCTGAGCTGCCTGATGTTCCAGCTGGGGCACTGCTCGGCCTTCCTGGTGAAGCTGAGTTGTTGGACAGCCAGCTGTGCCCGAATCCTGTGGCCACAAGGAAGCAAGTGGGACATGGTCTCTAGATTCAGAGGGAATGTGCCAAGGGGGAACTAGGCAGTTGTGTTCTGGTTCCTGCTCACTAATTTGATTCTCCTTTAATATGTAATTACACGTAAAATGCAGAAATGTCCCCTGACTACTCTCTGGATTGTCTTTTATGCGTTTGGTGTGTCAGCTGATGTCTCTGAGGAACTTTAAATTCAGAGCTTGCTTGGGCATTTAGATTCCCTGTATGCTAGTTTATCTCAATTGCTTTCTTACAGCTGGACTCCCTAAACTCTATGTAAATCTGAAAAGCACAAATAAACTAAAGTTTATTTCTGTGGAGATTCTTCTTACACAGCTTTCTGAGGCTGCCTTGTATGGTAAGGAAGCTTCAGTGATACCCATGTGACAATTGAGTGAAGGTTGTGGAGGATCAAGTTATTTTTTTAATATCTTTATTTTTTCCCTGATGGTTAAAATGCTTTTAAGATGCGGAGAGAATATTGAATTATACAGATTTGAATACGGGACAGTTTGTGCTTATAGGGTTTCCCAACTGAATCAGTACCAGTCTTCATTTGGACTTTAGAATCCTGTAATATAAATGTCCTGATTATTGTGTATTGTACTGGGAGTTATATTTTTTTTCCTCCCAGTGAGTATTTTCCAAAGAGACACCATGTAACCACATCAGCATACAGTGATAAAAGATTTTTCTTTTGTAGTTGCTATGTGATGCAGAGAGATACAGTAATGAATCCAGAATTGATTATGGACACTGCTTGATAAACATCTGCTCTGTTGAATCAGTGGAACTGCAATTAAAGACAGACAGTTTACAGTGTCATTTTTAAATGTAGTTTATAAATGATTTAAATTTTTATTAAAAGTTTATTCACTAGTTTATGCGCTACTTAGCATGACATTTCAAACTTTGTACTTGCAAATGATTTGATTGTAACTTGATGGATTCTTCTGTTATATACATTTGAAAAACACAAGAAAGAGGGGAAGCACTATGTAGGTATTGGAGATACATTGATTTTTACTGTAGAAGAAAACTGGACTGTGAGACTGATTGAAAAGTTACCTTTATGCAAACTTCCCGAGCATTATAAATATGTTGTTTAAGCTGTCAAGTAACTTTCCTTTGAGACATTTATTTATTTGCCTTTTTTTTCTCCTAGGAATTTCTACGGAAAGAATTTAGTGAAGAAAATATTTTGTTTTGGCAGGCCTGTGAATATTTTAACCATGTACCTGCACATGATAAAAAAGAGGTAAGTCAATGTCATATTTCAGTACATTGCATTGCTTCTTCAAAAATTATTACTCCTTCAAGATTATAGAAATTAATGGAGCTGTGCTTGGTCTTTGTACTGTGACATCACTAAAATAAGGTTGGATGACCTAAATTTAAGATGCTGGGTATATTTAAACTGCAGCAAAGTGCAGAGGAAGCTCTGTAAGAATGAGGTAAGGTATCCTGGATGTTGGGAATGGCCAGCAGTGGTAGCCCAGTGCATGGAAGTGCAGAGCAAGTTAACTGAACGTGTGAAGGAGAGGCCTCTTACACTCTTTTAGGCAGACTGCCTCCACCAACCAAGACTGTGTTTCTAAATAACTTAGATTATCTGCTGCTCTTAAGTGTAGTGCTCTCATGTTTGTTCACAAATTATGAGAATCTCCATCTCATCCCTTTGAGGCAATCCTACATTGGTCAGGCAGTTTGGGTGAATTTGAGCTTTGTACAGGTTGGCAACGCTTCTGTCTGTGCCACAGCCAAATCTAGTCAGGTTTATGTGGTGGAAACAGTTTCATCTTCCAAGTCTCTCTTAAGTCTTTTGTCTACTAATGAGGTTTTTTCTCCTACTTTCCTCTGTCTTCAAACAATGTGTTTTCTGAACACCACCCTTAAGGGCTGTGGTCTCAGCTTGGTGGGTTTTTCATTACTTTTGTGATGTGAATGTTTCAAAGTAAGGAAGTTAAAAATAAGTGATTTTGACTGTAAATATTCACATATATATTTACTATTTTCTTACTTCTAGAAATTTAATCTTAGAGGATTTATTTAAATAGTAACTGTTATGTAAAAGGTCTAAAATCTAAAAAAGCCTACTCTCCTTTTTAAAAAATACTTGCTGTGCTTCACTCCTTGATTATTTTAATTTTTATTTGGAAGGCAACTTTTACCACTTAAGAAATAGTTGATGAATATTCCTAATTTTAAAGGAAAAACCCTATTTATGTGCCTAAAACTAACAAAAGCTGATATATGAAGAATGCATATATCAAAGAATAGTGGCTATCTATTTTTGGGTGAAATATATCAGTGTAAGAAATGCTTAGCTAAAAATACAGTTTTAAAATCAACATCCATTTAACATTTCTTTTCTGTAGCTTTCTTACAGAGCTCGGGAGATCTTCAGTAAGTTCTTGTGTAGCAAAGCTACAACCCCAGTTAATATTGACAGCCAAGCACAGTTGGCAGATGATATTCTCAATTCTCCCCATCCGGATATGTTCAAGGAACAACAACTTCAGGTGATTGTAGTAAACATGAATGCTCTATGTTTATGTCTGTTATCTTTTCCTTTATAATCTATAAAAATAGTTTCACATGCTGTATACCTTAGATTCTTTTAGAAGAATAGAAAACAGGCTGCTTGACCGTTTTTCTGTTGTGTGTAGAAAATTGTCATTTAACTAGAAAAAATCTGAAAAGTACTGTTATTGAAATGAGGGTTTAGTGCAAGTAAATAATTCCATGTGTTGCAGCACCATTGCAGAGAGTGTTTGCATATGGCTGGTTTTCTTTAGTGGAAAGCTGAGTGCACAAATAGTGTCTACTTCTGGTTTTTAAAATGTCAGTTGTATTAAAGGAGTTCTTCCCTTATGCTTTAATACTACTGTCAGGCAAAGAGATTTTAAAACTGTTGGAGTCTGAAGACCTCTGAAGTGGATGTATTTTAAATAATTATTGATATTCAGAACAGTTATGCAACAACAGGATGCACTTTACATTTCCTGCGGAATTTAAATTTCTAATTTTTTCTCCTAAGTCATCTCTTTGGTAACTCCTCCACCCTAACAGTTTATTAGTAAGTAATTTTGGGATCATAATTTTGAAATCAAGGCCATAGCTTTGATGAACCAGGTCACAATCTTAGGACATAATCTGGACCACATGCTTTTGGTCAATCTGAGCAGCTGGGTATAGTATCATCCTCCTGCAAAGTGGAGATAGAAAGGTAGGTCAGACTGCTGGTCTGGTAGCTTCCAGACCAGCATTACAGCTATTCCTTATGCACCTCCTAAGCTGAGCCTTCTGTGGGAATTACCAGTCACCAGCTTCCCAGACATTTTTTCATGCATTTGTCATCCTGGTGTTGTGGAGACTATGCCTGAATTCCTCCTCATCCTCTCCCATTTGTTTGGTGGAGTACAAGGAGTCCTGATGAGTCAGGTGACAGGGCTGATGCAGGTTTTCTCCCTTTGAAAATGCTGTATCCTTAGTTGGAGGGCTCATAATGCTCATGAGAAGTCCTGCTCTGGGTCCAGTCCCAGCCACAAGGCCTGTCTGTGCCTGACCTGCTTATCTCAAATTGTCAGTGCCTCAGTCAGATCCCTCAGTCAGACCCATTCCTTCCACTGGAAAATAAGGTGAAGCTGGATGAGAATTACTTCTGCTGAAGGACGTGGCCTTGGAGCTTGTCTGAGGTGCTGGTGGTGTGTTGCCTGGCCGAGGTCAGTGCTGGGGGATCAGCTGCTTGATGGCCCTTAATTTCTTGGATTCAGTGAGTGGTTCTGCAGGAGGTGGGTTTGTGGTCTTGGTGGATGGCACCACCCTGAGAACATAGAGCTGTGGGTTGTGCAGTTACTGCAATGCACCCACAGACTCTCAAAGTTCAGCTCCTGGTGGTGACACAGCCTTAATAAAGCAAAAGCTCTGCATTTGTGGTCTTTCACAAGATTTTTTGGATTTGAACACTGACCACAGAGTGCAAGGGTGCTGCTCTGTGGTGGTTGTTGGATGAGTGAGATGCTGGGGAATAGGGAGTGTTGCTGTAAGTCTGCACAGGAGTTGCAGAAGTGTGTGGGAAAGTGCCTTGGAAACACTTTCAGACCATTCTCTCTCAAGCACTGCCTGGTGGGAATAACCCTGGAAGTTGCTTTCTGTGCATCCTGACAAATTTGTCCTTGATCTTGTTGTTAGAGGTTGTAATGGCAGTGTGGATGCAGCCAAAATAGCTAGTTAGGATGTTGTTCTTTTTTATAAATTGAGTATAAAGAAGCATTTTGTTTGTTTGTGGATGGAGGACAGTGCAGGTTGCTTGAACATATTAAAATAAGAATAAAATATCATGTATTTCATGTAGGGTTGATAATGGATGTAAGTTTTTCTACTCTTGTTTATCTGTAAATTTCAAATTATGCTTTTAAAAGATATGTTTCTCATTTGTAAGAACAAGAACTATCATCTGCTAGCCTTTTCCAAATAAGCAGAAGTCATTTAATTTCAGATATTTAACTTGATGAAGTAAATATGATAATAATGCTAAATACAGGAAATCATGGATGTATTGTGAGCTAGAAACATAGTAGGATATATGATAATCAGCTCAAGGTAAATTAGTTATGCTCTCATCACTTCGTCCAGCAAAGTCAAAAGGTTGTAATTCTTTTGCTGTATTAAGTATATTTAATTTGCAGACTGCACCTCTGCAGTAACTTTTCTTGTGTCTCTTACTTCCCTGCAATTTTTTCGTTTATTCTTCCTATCTAGCATGGAATAACTCTTTTATCTTCTTATGGTGCTAGACTCTGTGATAGGCAACTGTGTAAAGCTTTGTTTTTCATCCTGACACTGTGTTAAATTTAAGGTATTAGTGTAAGCTGTGCCATAGAATCATGCCTTATATTTTGGGGGCACAAAATGCATTCAGTTTAAAATACTGTGATTTGTTGAAGAGTGTAATCTTTTTAAGTTTCATTTCCTTAAAAAGCTCAAGGACAGGTGAAGTATTTTGTATCTTTCAGTTAGCTTGTGTTTTGCATCTGTGTTGGAGCCTGCAGACTATACTTAGCATTTTCCCCCGGTAATCTTGTATCAGTGGTGCTTCTGTGAGTCCTTCAAACTGAGGCATTTTGATTTCTTGTAATTGCTCCTCCATATTTTACGCTCTTTTGGCAATACACCACAGTATTATTCTTTGAGCTCAACAGAACTCAAGAATTGTTTCAAAGCTGTGTGTGTTGTGTACACTCAATACTCTGTTGAGACTTGGCCCGAAGATTACATGTGCTCTGAAATTTGTTGTCTTTTTTAATTTTGCCAGTGTTGTACTTATGGTCAGAGAAGGATGGTGTGAGAGAGATATTCCCCTTTGTGAGCAAGGTTTCAAGTGAGAAGTCTTTGGTACTAGATTGTCTCTTTGTCATGGCCTTGAGAGCACATTGGAGTTTGCACTGAGCCATTTCATCATGTTGAGCTGTCAAAACTAACATGTACAAAAGTATTTTTCCATGGCTTACCATGTGGAAAACAGCGCATTAGAAGGCCCAACAAAGATGACAGGCAGCACCTAAGCAGGAATGGAAATGTACAGAGGAGAAAGGCAAGAACATGGAGTTGACATTCAGTTTGAGTTAGGTTTCTGTGACTCTGCAAGACCAAGTTCTCTCTGCTCTATCTTGCTGTTTACAAGATAAGTTTTGGGCTAAAGCCTGTTGAGAAGGGCATCTCTGCACAATCTTAACCATGATTTCGATCTGCAAATGGGCCACTCAGTCTCAGTGATGGACTTTTCTTTATACTTCTGGGAATACCATAACTGGTTGGGTGGTGCATACCTTCCTTTGCTTGTGGGGAATTTGTTATGTCCAGAGAAGTAGCCATTCAAACTGTTCTTTCAGATCAACTGAATCATGGCAGAAGATATAGAAGTAAAAGTATGGTTTTACTTAAAATAGCAGGTTTGCAAAAACGGAACAAAAAATTCAAACATTATTTAGCATTTAAGAAAAAACTCTTCTTCACTTTCATAAATTTAGCTTTGGTTAAATCAGTCTCAGATATTTGCTCCAGGCCTTGTATAGAGCTGCTTTCTTCCTCTGTGGATAAAGAGAAATGTTGGTCATTTTATGTAAACTGTTCTCTTTCAAGATCTACAGCACCTTGATTATTGAATTGTCCAAAGATACCAATGGGTTTTTTTCCTTATGATTGGGCACGTGACCATGGTTTAGTGGTGGACTTGGCAGTTCTGGGTTAATGGTTGGACTCGATAATCTTAGAGGTCTTTGCCAGCCTAAATGATTCTATGATTCTGTGAAGATTATATATACTGTAAAGGACTCTCAGCTTCTCCTCACATCAACCATTAACTTTGTGTGTCTTGTATCATTGTGTACTATTGCATGTTGTAACATATTTGTGTGTTTTAGAACATAAACTTTTCTTGTTCACAGCTACCTTAAAACACACTTGTATAACTTGATCCTGTCACATACAGTGGTAGTATAATTACCTCTAAAAATGTTTTAAATGGCCAGGTTGCTACGTGTTTCACATAGAATGGCATCAATGCTGTAAAAGAGGATGGTATTGTCAAGGCTCTACAGCACCTCAGCTTGCACTTTGCACAAATCGTAACTTTTTCTCTGAACCTGTAATAAGGGAATAGGTCAAATTATGTTTCACTTTAAATGGGTGCAGTGTATTTAAGCAGGTCTAAACAAAATCACACCTGTGCTGTTTAAAGCCTAATGTCCTAAAGTTTGTGGGAGTTGGCTGTTGCAAAGTAGCTCAATGTTCTTGATGTGTTACTCAAGCACCTGTAACCATTATCCATTGTGTTTTAATTTCAGATATTTAACTTGATGAAGTTTGATAGCTATACTCGCTTCCTCAAATCCCCCCTTTACCAAGAATGCATCTTAGCTGAAGTGGAAGGACGTCCTCTTCCTGATCCTCAGCGTGTTCCCAGCAGCCCCACTTCCAAGCACAGCGTCAGTTCAGAGAAGTCCAACATGTCAACACCAAAAAAGGTGACCTTTGCATTCCTGTTATCTGAAAACCGTGTTTTTAAATGATGCTTTTCAAGTTCTTCAGAAAATCGAAGACAATATATAAAATAAGATGAAAATGTGTGGTTAGAGATGCTGGCAAATACAATTGCAATATTTTTATATATTCAGGAAAATACTTTCTTTTTAATCCTTGCCTTTGAATCAGTTTTCTAGATACTGACTTTCTGAATATAATTTAAAATCTTCATTACTATTTAACTAAATGTGTACAAATAAAAAGTAAGGGTTATTTTAATGCACCGGTTCAGAAGCTTATTTTGGTTGAACACGGGAATTAAGATGTGATAATTTAACCTTTGCTGAGAGCAGACATTTTATCAGAAGTTTTGGAGAAGGCTTAACCTAAACTAACTCATTTTTGCAAAGGGTAGTTTTTTTAATTTCTTAGCTCCTACTAAACTAAGATAATTCTGTGTTAAATAAGTACAGTTACTTAAAAATTAGACCAGTAGTCTTACTGACTGATCTCCTGACATTATTTAGGGTTTATTTTTTTCTTCTTGTAGGTAATACCACCATAGCATTACATAACTGTATGGGTAAATTATAACTTTTCATTTTTCTTGTCAATCACTACAGATTACCCCATCTGCCATTATGTATTCTTATGACTAGGAACCTTTAAAAAGTAGTACTTTAAGGAAAGTCTAATAATCTAACAAGAATACTAGCTTGTTAAAAGCAAGTTTAGTTTAATATCAAACATTTCTGACATTTGTGTTCTTCAACTCTCATAAATACTTGATTATACTTGTAAATGTTAAACAGTACTTTGTCATTGTCTTTAGAAACTGTTCATGTTCAAGCCTAACCTAGGAAAAATACCAAAGAGAAATTCAGTGTTTTAAAAGCAAGGCAAACGGCCTTTCCGCATTACTGGTGAGCTGGGGACAGTTCTTTCATATTTACTGGAGCTCTCCATGGCTTGTTTCCAGCTACTGTTTTGTACTCCCTACTAAGTAGCACATTTTCATCTATGTATTTCTTTTTGTTGCCACTGGTGAGGCTTTTTGGGTTTTTTTGATTGCTACTGAGAGGGATGCTGGCACAGACACTTGTACGTGGGGTAAAGAAGGCAGCTAACCTGGGCATCACACTCTTGTTTTAGGAAGAAGTGTGGGAAGGTTTATTTTAGACAATATACTCACAACTGTGATCCAACCAATGATTTAATTGTGTTTTGGTGATAGCTAAGTGGTAAATCAAAGTCAGGAAGATCTTTAAATGAAGAGTCAGGAGAGGAGGACACTGAGAAGAAAAAAAGGGGAACATTCTTCTCATGGTCAAGAAGTAAGAGTTTGGGAAAATCACAGAAGAGAAGAGAAAATGGTGATTATCCAAACGGTGAGTGTTCACACTCTCTGTTTCAAGGTTGTTTCAGCAGTAGGTGTGACTAATCTCACCATGGTTAGTTGCTATCTGAGTGCATTCTTGGGAGTGACAGAGGAAAAGAGCTTAGTTAAGTCAGAAGGCCACAGCATGGCTAGTATTACTGCAGTTTTGTGGAAGAGGTACAAGTAAATAGATGAAATTATGACAATATTTAAATCTGTTTTTACCAACTTCCACAAGACTTTCTTTCTACTTTTTGGCACATTCTGCCTTTCTGTGTGCTGGTAATTGCTTTTTCAAGGAGAGAGCTACTATTTTTATAGAAAGTTAATTTCAAATCTTTACAGAGAAGTCCAGGAGCAGTACAGCAAATAGTGCTATAGTTACAGCTATTTAAAAATTCCTTCATTTGCGTTATCCTACTTTTCTTTCTTTTATCAGTAACACACAGGTATGTTCACTTTTGAACAGTCACCATCTGTTTTCACCTTCCCTGACTAAAATGAAAAAAGGAGAGTCAGAGGTGTGAAAGCCCTTGTAACCTGCTGTTTTGTTACTTAATTGTGTTTGAGAGTTTAGGGAAAAGTTCCCTTATGAAAGCATCTGTACATGGCCTCTAGAGGAGATGAAAGTTCTGCAGTAAATTATTCTATTGAGTTAAAAATAATGAAGAAATTCCAGTGAAGCACCAACTTTGGTCCATATTTGTTACTGTAGTTTTTGTTTCTGGTAAATGCCCAGACCCACAAGATATCTTTGATCATATGGATAATTTGAGTGCTCTTAGTATATTTGTATGTGAAAAGACATCAGAGGCATTTACTGAGATTAAAAACTCAACCTTCTGAAAGTGACTAGTAGTTGTCTCAGATTTTAGTTTTCTAACACCATATTTGCACTTTTGAAAAGATTTATCTCCCTTCAAAATATCCAAAGAAGTAGAATAACTTTTAAGATGAAATATTGCAATCTTGTTAGATCTAATTAACTAAACTAAGTTTTTTTTTATAAAAGGGATTATATTTTTCTTTTTTAATATAAAAACAAGTGGGTTTATTCAAGAGTTACATAACCAAGAAATACTTGACCAAGAGTTGCTTTGATTTCCATGGTTCCATGCACAGTACGAACGTTTGGTGGTTTCTTTTTCCCTTTTAATGAAAAAAAGAATTATGACCAGAGAAGCTAATATTTGAAATAGTTTTATGATAATTAATAAAATAATTTTCTGATTGCTGATTCTTTCCACAAACAGATTCTTTTCAGTCCAATGGATTGTCATACAGGCGGGAATCACAAGGCTCCATGTCATCCACTGCTAGTCTCGACCTGGTAATGGCTGCCTCTTACTGATGAACAAGTGGGGAACAGATAAAACAGTGAATTACTGATTTTCTAAGTAGTGTGGTGTAGCTTGTTTGACGTAATGCCTTGGGAAAGTGATACAGCTGGAGCACAAGATGTAATATTAAGCAATTTTAGAGCGTTAGAAATGTAATAGAGGTTGTATTCATATATTAGTTCTTATTTTCTTCTTGTAACAGAAAGATACTCTTTGCATCTTGTCTGTCTTAACTTCAGGCACCAGTGAGCTACCAGAATAAAGTTTCCCTTTTAAAGACTGTAGCTCCTTAAAAACAGTTTGTTCCACCTACCAGAGGGACAATCTGTTTTGAACAACCACAAGTTAAAGCGTTCCCTCTTCTTGGCCTGTGCAGTAAGGGGGACGCAAGTTGAATTAGGTTGATTTTTGTCGTGCCAGTGTCCGTCGTGCTTCTTCTCTGTCTGTTTCTTTTAAAGTTGTGTGTTCTTGTCATTATGACTTAACTTTGTCCTAAATATCTGAGAAGTAGGGAATTTTGTTGTAAACACTTTGTCACATTAAGAAAATAAGAAGTGAAGACACTGTGACTTCTAACCGAGTTCTACCTTCACAGTGTAAAACTAGTGAGATGCAAAATTAAAACAGTATTAATAAAACAGAGATGTAATACTTTATTTTAGCTATGTTGACATGGAAGAAGAATCAAAAAGGAAATTTTAAGGATTTTTTGTGCTTTTGATATCCCTCTAATCAACTAGATTCTGTGTAATTAATTACTAACTAATAACCGTGTAATTTTACCTATGCTAAAAATGTTGATCAGGGAAACAAGCATGGTGAAGTCATGTTTATTTCTGTTGTAGAAAAGTCTTAGCTTAAAAAATAGAAAATGCAAAGCCTCCCTAAAGCAACAACCCCTCATTTCTCTCCCACTCCCACTTGATTTAAGTCAGAAAGTTACTATGATTTGAATGAGAAGCACCAAGTTAAAAAGCATGATGAGTACCCTAAAAGGCTGTCAAAACCAGTATTTTTAGTGTCCTTTTAAGTTCTAAGTGAGATTTTTGTTAAGTTTTCAAAGATACTTTTGATATTTAGTAGTAGTGCTACTATTCTACTGTTACTCTAGAATAAAGGTTAGTGACTAGCCCGTAACATTGTAGTTTTAGTTCCCTTTAATAAAAACAATTAATGGTCATGAAGTGAATAATTTTAACATTTTAATTTCTCAGTGGTGTATTTGTGCATAGAATTCAGATTATGTTAAAAGAAGAGGAAATTTTGAGAGGAAAGATTGAGAAACCTGATGTTTAAAGGCGTTCCTCCTCACTAGATGTTGATTCATAGTGTGCTGATGGTAATTTTTACATCAGCAGGACGTTATTGAGCACAGGCATTTAACTATTTGGATGCTTAATAAGATTTTACTTACTTTTATACTTTTTAATTAGGAGTTCTTTAGTAAATTTCGTAACTGTTTTACACACTCTCTGTATAAAATTTCATCTGGTCTTGAAATAAATTTAGATTTGTGCAGTATTGTGATCTTTATCTAAATGTTTTTTTCCCCAGAATTTAAATTTATCTGATATTGTGGTATTTGGGAGGATTTCTAAAGCATGGTAGAAAGTAAGGTTCTTGGCTTGGTTTGATTTGTGCACGCTCTAAAAGTTTATACCCAGTCCTAATTTTCCCATTGGGCACTGACCTTACTCTTTCCTTTGAAGTCTGAAACCTCAAGATTGCCTGCATTTGTACCAGATAAAGACAAATCCCCCAAGTACTGCTGTGTAAACCTTCCGGATGGCTCATCGAGCAAAATGGCTGTGAAATCTGGGTTCTCCATCAAAGAGGTGCTTTCTGGGGTCTGTGAGAAACATGGCATTAACATAGCTGCAGTGGACCTCTTTCTAGTTGGAGGTGATAAGGTACTGTATATTCCTGGGCTTTTTTGGAAGCATTTTCATCCCCATTTTATGAATAAGGAATTCTGTTCTCTCAATACGGACATGCATTTCCTGGTTCTACCTGTAGCTTTACATTGGCAGTGCTGGTTAACATAAGGAGAATTGAAATATCCACAAAGAAAACAAATGTGTGGTAGTAGGTGCTACTGCATTAAAGCCCAAAAACATAGTGACATTCAGTTGTTCAAAGATGAATGGGATGCATTAATGCTAGAAATGAGGTACAGGTTTTAATACTGAGTAAAATTTCCAAGACAACAGTCTGTGTGGATGGCACAGTGTGTGCGTGAGGGCTCTTAGTCCAACAGAAATATCCCCCAATTCAAAGACAAGCTGTGGGCATGAAGTATTTATTCTCTTAAATTCATGCTTTTGATCCATCTAGATGATTACGATGACAAAAATCAATGAATGTTCATAGTTATGGGCTTTTTCTTTTAAAGCTTTTAAAGACCCTTAGCTGGCTGTATATTCTAATGCACCATTTTATATAATTTATGTAAGTTGAAGAATCTAGGTTTGTTTTAAAAAAACAAGTTCCTGAATACCTGCTGACTCCAGTGGAAATTGAGTTGTGGTCATTGTTTCACACCTAGCCAAAAGAAAATGTATTTCAATCATGTTCCATGTTTTAAATGAATAGTCATTAGAATGCATGGAGCCTATATTAATAATATTCTGAGTTATCTTAAAAAAAATTAGCAACACAGCTGCTCTTTTTTACATATTTTAAAATTAATTTTCTCTCTCTTCTTTTATCCCTGATGTGCTCTGTAGCCTCTGGTATTGCACCAAGACAGTAGTATCCTGGAGTCTCGGGACCTGCGCTTAGAAAAACGCACTTTATTTCGGTAAGAGTCAAAAAGAACATCTTCCTCTGGCATTTTCCATCCCATTTTCCATTTTACTTTTTGTAAGTGCAGTAAAGGATATTGCCAGTTACCTGTGCAGTGAAACAGGAGGCTGTGCAGCTGCAGGAGGGGGATTTCTGGATTTCTCTTAGGATACAAGTGGGATCTTGATGCCAGCATTCCAGTTTAGGGACATTTAAATATTACTGTGATGTCAAACAGCTCAAGCTGAGGCAGCTGTGGAAGCACTGGACAGATCTGTGGGTCCAGAGGGACCTTCCACATCAGGAAGAGTAGGTTGGAGTAGCACAAGAATGGGATGGAAATTGAACTGTGAGTCTCCTAGTCTTAAAGTTAAGCAGATATATTTATTGATGACATGTTCCCATTCAGTTATATCTGTAATTATATGCCCACCTGGAAAATTATAGTAAGACTAATTGTATAAATAAAATTAATCTGATGAACCCTGAATCTTAAACAAGTCAATGTTAAATTATTAGTACGGGTATAATATAATGCAGTACACGATGTATTTAATTTTATGTAATATATTTGATAGCATACTTTTTTTCAAAATAATGTTTGTATTTTTTTCCAAAATGAATCCAAATTAATGCTATGAAAACTCCTGAAATAATTATTTCAGGAAAAGGTAATGAAGTGAAATACATTACATTACTGACCTGCACTTTTGAAGTGAATAAAGTTTATTTTGTCAGGCGTTCCTCATTTTGGCTCTATATTACTTTTCCTTAGGAAGCAGGGCTAGTTTCTATTTAAAGGTACTTCAGATTAATAAATACTGCATAGCATATTCAGTTTTGAAATTGAGATTGAGCAGTCTTTTATTAGGTGTGAGCTTGTTGAGTTTCCAAGTTAAAAAGGAACTTTAAGTAGGCAGTACCATATGTTATTTGTGTGTTAATTAAAATGTAGAAATATTCTGCATTATTCCCTTCTCTGGGTCGATGCTATGTAAGCAAATATAGTCAAACATTTGGAACACTTTCAGACAAAGAAGAAATACTATGTGGCTATACTTAGTTACCTCAATGTTTGCCACTTCTGTATCAATTATCAGCTAATGATTAAAATGGATCATTTTAATTTAGTAACTGTTGAATTCAAACAAAATATGAAAGACAAAGTTTCAGTTATTCTGGCTTCTTGTGGAAGGGAAAAGTCAACATGACTAAACATCTTGTATGTGAGTAATTTTTGTGAGAGAAAACATGAGTTTTATATTTAATTGAGACTGACAAAATTGCTGATAATTTTAATATCTGATGTACATTTCTTCTGATTGTTTTGTTAGTAATAAGCCTGTCCTTGTTTTCATACTGTAGTACCATTATAGTCAAATGAGGCTTGTGGAGGATTCAGGGCACAGATAAAGAGCATTAAAAAAAAAAAACAACCAAAGCTGGGTACAGCTCTGTGCAGAGAAATAGATGCAAATGAATTATTTGTTTGGGTTTAGTTTTTTTTTTTTAGTTTTGTATTTCATTATTCTTTTGCTGTTTTAATAAAATTATGCAAAATTGCAGAATAGACTCTGAAGAGAGCTGTCGTTAGCCTGTAAATTCTAAGTTAATTGCTTTTACAGCTTTGGTATATAAGTTTCTCTTACACCAAGTTTCCATGATATTGCATCACCAACCCTAAAAAAGTAGCATCCTCTGCAATTCCACTGTATTTGTTCCTGTGTGTAAAAATTAAAATACTTGTCCAAATCCATCTCATGTAATTGAATAAGAGGTTGTGAGTCTCTCCTGTAGAATTGAGAAGAAATGTTTTTCTTGCATCCAAGTCTATAGTCAGGCATGGAGTCACTTTGGAAGCACTCCTGGACCAGGCTGGTCAGAGTAATCTCCCTGTAAAGATGAAAGTGCTGTGGAATGCTTTTCATTGGTCTGAAATAGACTGGCTCATGCCTTCACTCAGCTCTGGCAAGTGAAACAGTAGAATTTTCATTTGCATTAAATATAGATAATAATAAATTAAATATAATAATAAAAAAATAAAAATAAAACAATAAATTCTTTGTCACTTCAATTTAGGACAGATTTGTGCTACTGCAGTTCCAGCTAGTTACTAACCGTGAATTGGTCTAAATTTGCTGTAGATTGGGTTCTATATATTTTTGTACACTTTATTTACTGGAATGTTTCACACTTAATGTTACAATTGCTGTGTTTCAGGCTGGATCTTGTTCCAATCAATCGGTCAGTTGGTCTGAAGGCAAAACCCACCAAACCAGTAACAGAGGTCTTAAGGCCTGTGGTTGCAAAATATGGTTTAAATCTTAATGAACTCGTGGCAAGACTAGTAAGTATCTTTTGATGTAATTCAAGCAGCAATATTTTCTGTCTGGAGAAGATCATATGATAGTCCCTGGAATGACTCCTCTCCTGAGAATTAGGCATTAAAATATCTATAGCTGCATGTTGCGATAAAATGCGTTGTAGTCATAACCATTATGCTTAATAGTAGTTACCTCAAATATTTAGTCTACATCTGTTTTATATTCTGCTTCAGAATAAATCCAACATCCTAAACAAGCAAGCCTGAACTTAGCTTCTTCCAGAGCTCAACTCCCATTATTAGCCAGGGAAATTGGTTGGATTAAAGCTTTTGTTCCATTATCCTGGGAATTATGAAAGTTGCCACAAATCCCCTTGCAGAAACTTTTTGTGAAAGCAGACTGATCCAACTTCTCTACTACTGAACTCTTGGCTAGCCTGTTCTCTTTTCTATTATGCTGGAATACCTAGGAATGTAAAGTTAATTTTGTGGTATTTCTAGTATGTATGCTGTCTTAGCTGAACTAGTCCAAGTTTTTAAGATAACTGAAAAACATGTTGGTATAAAGGTAACTTCATTTAATAAAATTACAAAATTAACAAAATATAATCAACTTAGAACAGAAAATAATCCTCCATGTCCTCTGAAAAACATGATTTGCTAAAGATACACACTAATGGTCCTAGAGTATTTGAGCACACTTACAAATTGGATGATTTTTTTTTCTCCATGTATCTTTTTTTCCCCAAATACCATTCTCCTCATAGAAATGGGTTACACTCAGTGAAATCAAGGTAGTGTTATACCAATGGAGTAAGCATTCTTAGAATGATAGAAGACTATATTGAGGCTACTCTGAAGCATAAAAATGCTTTGCTCATTTTCTTTCAAAAATGTCAGACTGCATAAATTTGTTCTGAAAACAGCTTTTTCTCTATTGCATACAAACTGTGATCCGACTTTAGAGTGGTGAGCAGGAACCACTTGATCTTGGTGTCCCTATATCTAATCTGGATGGTCAACGGGTTGTTCTAGATGCAAAAGAACCATCAAAGGCTAGAGGTAAGTTGGTATAAAAGCTTTTGTTTATGGTTCCAAGTCAGATTTATAAATCCTGGCTCTGGTTAGTTTTTCCTGTTGATGTGAAGGTGAGGCAAATGTGATTAAATTTAGATATATCACATGTGTCATATATCCTTTTTAACTAAAAAGGAGTGCAGTTTCTGAAGATCAAAGATTAATTTCATCTCTGATAGCAAGTACTTTACTGTTGCTGTAGGAAATTTTGCAGTAGTAATATTTGAATTTTTTGCTTGCATTCAGCCATAGATCCACACACAGACTTAAGAACATAGTGCCCAGTAATAATAATGAGAATAAAGAGCCAAATATCTTCTGTGCATTTGGCAGTTATTCAATAAGGAACATTCTGTGTAAGGAAAACAGATGCAGTTTTTGCAGCAGCTATATAAACTGCTATGATAATCTCCTTTAGCATGAGAGAGTAGCAGGGCCTACTTCTCCAGTTTTAAGGGATGATTTCTGGAAATAATGCCGAAAAGGATAAAATTTGTGATTACCCTGGGCAACATAATTGGAAAATAAAAATTTATCAGCTAAACAGTTGACAATCTTTTGGCATAATTAACACTCTAGATTAATGTAAGCAGCCTTGAGAGTAAAGGTTTGGTTTCATTAGGAGACCTTTTTAGAGATATTGAACACTTAGTTTTAAAAACTAAATTAGATATGGTTAAATTAAGCAGACTTAGAGCAGAGATCCTCTTTGAGGAAGAACTGGGATTATAAAGATGGAGGTATTTATTGAGAAGAATCAGATTTGTCATTTTTTTAGTCAACCAATTGTTATTTTCGAAAAAGTTTTCCATTTAAATACTCTCACAGATAATTTGTTTAAGAATTACAAGAAGCCTAAATCCAGTGTGCTGCCAGCAGCTGTAAAAGCCTAAGTCATAGAGTTTCATTCTGGCAGTGGGTTGGTTCTGTAGCAATGTACCACTGAAAGAGGGCTATGATTCTGTGTTGGTACATTTGCTGTAGGCAGATTTAATTTGATGGGGACGTTTGCTTACCTAGAAGATGGCAAGGAGGATATGACAGCGTCTACAAAACACTTGATGCATGAAACAGGTTGGAAAAGACTCAACATGGCCTTTCAATGGTCTGTTCTGCTGATTTTCCTTTTCTTTTTTAAATTCTAATTTTGAGGATTGCGAACTGAATTATTAGCTCAGATTTTACGATTATTTGATCTAAAGCAACTGAAAATTTAGTGTGCAAGTGAAACTTCAGCATCTGTAAACTTTAAAAGTAATGCCAGTATGAGGAACTTGTGAAGATGGGAGGGTGATTCTGGTAGGTTTTTACCCTGAAAAGGTTTTTATCCCTGAAAAGTATCAGGGATACCAACTGTGCTCACTCTTTGTTTTCTGAGTACATATGAGAGCAATTTTAAAGCAAAAATCTCTTGTGTCCATCATTGTCACTTAAATATTGCTTCTTTGGGGAATTATAAATCGGTAGTTACAGAAGGTATGTTTATGTTCACTGTTTACAGAGAAACAAAGGGGCGTATTAGTAAAACAGACTGCAACTACTTCAAGAAGTCAAGGATCTACTGTAAGTCTTCTGCAACGATTTTTCTCCATTAGATCATCTTCTGTTTCCTTCTAGAATTCTATACTAAAGGCTGCATTCACACATGATTTTGAATCGGCCAGACTATGTAACTAGATTGACGATAGCTGTAATTCGTCTGATATTTTTCCACTGTCAACTGCATTTATTTGTGGAGAACTTTGTCTTCATGATGAATCAGTTAACTCTTTCACTGTGTTGTGTTTATTGTCTCGTGTCTCATTGGTTTACCTATGTTTAAAAATGATTGAATTACTCTGTAGTTCAAAAGCCCTTTGTTATGTGAATTCTTCAGAGTAAAGAATATTACATTTATTTCTACATTTTTTGGGAACTGCTATGGCAGATGTTCTTTGCCATAATCAAAACTAAGCTAAAGCATTTTTTGTCGTGTTAGAGAAATGTGTTTCCAAAATAACTTTCTCATTCCCTTAGGCCATTTTATGTATACAATGATAGAGCCTGAATGTAAGTAGTACCTTAACTTTCCTTCTAATGCAGGGAGAGGGAAGAACTCTAGGAAAGTCTAATTCTATCAAAATGAAAGGCGAAAATGGAAAAAATGCTAGGGAAGTCCGGCTGTCAAAGAGAGAAGACTCTATTGCAAAGATTGGGAAAAAAAAATGTCAGAAAATAAATTTGGATGAAGCAGAGGGTATGTGAACTTTATAGCTTACATATTAACATTAGTAGTCTTAGAAAAATTTTGTGTCTGTGTAGGATAAAGTACCACGTGTTTAATACTGTGTTGTGAAAATCATAGTCATGACCATTATATTTTTGTTTGGTGTGCTTGAATTGTCAAGTTTTCTTAAGTTGAAGGTAAAGTTTTAAGAATACCTAAACACAGATGTAGGTGCCCAGTGGGATTTTCAAAAGTGAGGGGTACCTAATTCTTGTAAAATACAAAGGAATCAGTTACTCAACTGCAGTTGAACATCCCATTGGATACTCTTTGTAAGCTGTGTAGAATCTTGGCTTTGTGTTCACCTTTATATGAGTGTTCGACTCACTGACAGGCACTGCACAGTAGTGTAGACCCTAATGTACTCAGGTAAGAATTTTTGTAAGTTTTCTGCTGAACTCTGTAAGAGCCAGGGCAGTGCAGTCTGACTGCGGAGGAGTCGTGATGGGCAACAGGAAAACTTGCATTCAGCAAATGCACTGAAAAGGTGTTTAGAAGTAGAAATTAGAAAAGAGGCCATTGGTAATCTTGCATTTTCTGAGTCCTATTTGTACCTTTGTTACATATTAATAGTTCTGGTGATATCATCAGAAAAAAATCTCATAAGAGAATTTGCTTTCATATAGAAAGATGTCCATGGGAGAAAGAGAAATAAAAATGATGTATCACTAGAAATCTTGGTGTAACACCCTCTGCCCTAGGACATGAACTGAAGTGATTACCTGTCAGCCCTACACGTTCCTCCTTATTTTCCCATGCAGAAAAAAAAAATCAAAGGACATATTTGACCCACAGATTAAAATGTACTGCTGAAGTCACCCCATATGCATATCCAAAACCTGGTTATGCACATTTATGCAGCAAATGAATGTTTACCTCTGAATGTTCATCTGTGAATAAATGTCCACTGACTAGAACTGAAAAAAAAAATGCTATAACTAAAACTTCTACTGCTTAAAATAGATGTTTTTTAATGTAAGTTTTACTACAAAATATTAGTGCATTTTAAATTATTTTCTGTTGCTTACTCTTCTGTTAACTCGTTTTCCACATTTTAATACTTTCATTTTTTTTCCTAGGACTGAGTAAAACATTAACATAATTTGAAAACTTCAGAATTCGAGGCTTTCACATTTTATTTTGAGTTTTGTGAAATTTGTCAAAGTTTGGAAAATGCATACCAAATGTTGTAGACTGTTTTTTAATGCAAAAACATACAACTGTTCTATGAACTTTGAAATTTCAGAAACATTTTTGTATGACACATCTTAGAAATGTTGCATGTTTTAATATGCCTACCGCCATTTTGCAAAACTTTGGCAATAAGAAGCATTTTGAAGCTTCCATCTTGGCTACGTTCAGATTTTATGGCATTTGAAAAAGCATGTTAAAAAGTCATTTTTACAAATACATTGCAAAGCCTGCCAAGTATGAGTAGAGGATTTAGGAATAAGGTCATACAAGTGCAAGTGTATGACTTCATATTATGCTAAGTTAAAACTGATACTAATGTTCTGTTGCTTTATCTCTTAATGGCTTTTGCTTCAAACAGTATTTATAAGCTGGGTCGGAACTGTTGATTTTAATTAATCTGTTGGAGATGGCCTTTTTAAGCATCTTTTAATATTCTGTAGTTAAAGTGCTTTCCTCTTGAAAAATTAGGACATGCAGAGACCCTATATTAAGAATTACATATTTTTATATGTCTATGTTTTGTACCAAAGAGTTTGTTTATTGTTGCAATGCTTCTTTTTTGAGGAGTGGTATAATTCTTGGCTTACAATTTATAAGTTTCTTGTTGCCAAGTTTTGAAACTTTTTAGAACAGTGTTGAGTATTATTTATATATAGAAACATATTAAACCATTGGATATCATTAAGGACATGATCAGAAAATCACTTCTAATTGTGTTAAAACCTTTTTAAAAAGCTGCCCCATCGCTTTTGGTAATGGCTGGATAGTTACTGACTACCTGTAAGCTACTGATTCATTGCAGTTCCAAGTAAAATGGGGTTACTTAAATCATCATCTGATCATACCCTGTGATGATAACATCCTGGTTTAAAACTACACCATGAATTGAATTTAAACTGTGATAAAATATAATTACACTGAGAGAAACTCAATATAACGAGGAAGTTTGCAACATTCTGAATCTTTGAATGTTCAAATGGCATGCTATTTTTGAGTTAAGATGGGTAAAACCCATCCAGAATATAAAAACGTGCACCCATTGTCTGTAAGACTAGAGCCTTGTTTTGTATAAAGAATTAAAAAATCCTGCGTGTGTGTACAGATTTATTAACTGCGTAAAATAGAAGATGCGTTCAAGGCTCAGTGAATTGCAGCTGTTCTAAACTGCAAAACTCTTACAATAGCAATGCTGATGGTCTTAATTATAGTGATGCTAGTGAACATTGCTGCAATTGAAAAAGTTCCTAATTAACATGGGATCTTATTTCAAGGCAGCATTGAAAGAATTGAAGATCTTCATGGAAAATAAATGTGCTGAAAATGTACGTTTTAATGGCATTGCACTTTCTGACAAAAACTTGTCAATTTTGGGTTTTTCCCCAATAGAATTTTTTGAACTCATATCCAAAGCTCAAAGTAACAGAGCAGATGACCAACGTGGACTGCTAAGGAAAGAAGACCTTATTCTTCCTGACTTTCTTCGTTTACCACCCACTGGACCAGAACCATCCTCATCTACTCCCGCAGGTCCTAAAGGCCTCAGCAAGCGAGTTTCAAAAAGTGATGGCAATGATGGATGTACATCACCCAGTGGAAAACAGGAGTCCGTGCAAAACTTTAATGAAAATTCAGTAAAGAAAATGAGTTACTCAGAAAATAAACATAAATCTGCTTTGGCAGCACTCCACAGTCAGAAGACTTTCAGTGTTCCTTTTAGCCCTCCGTTGTCTCCAGTTCCGCACGCACAGGAGAACAGTGCCATGATATGGAAAAGGCAGTCGAGAGAGTTGCAAGCCGAAGGCATTCAGATGGTAGATGATGAGAATGTGGCAGACTTGACTCTTGTGGCTGAAGGAGATATTAGTAGCCCTAACAGCACTTTGCTACCACCACCACCGCCGACGCCACCATCAGACATCAGTAAACTCACGGAAGCCAACTATCCACCCCCAACTCCTTTTGCAGGTAATCAGGAAAAATCTGGATTTCAAAGATCCAATTCAGGTATTTCTAGATTTCAATAGTCTTTCCTTTTGTGTAAAACTACTTTTCCTTGGCACTGTTAATCAGTATTTGGCACCCATTAAAACCACAAAGAAAATTCTCTCTGCACCTTAATTTTTTTTTTTTTAAACCAAAAAAAGAAGGAAAAAATATTTTAATTGCCTTAGTCTATTCTAACTGTAATATTTCTGGTTGCCTTTAACAATGTACTTTTGTTTGGATTTGGCATGTAGCCAAAAATGGCCACATGCAGACAAATCTTTGAAATACATTCATGCGCTATAATTATCTCATTCACCCTCAGAATACAAAACAGGGTATCAGCATTTTGAGCTTCGTAGCACTGCTGTGTTCCAGATTCTCCGATCCATTTCTCATAATGAGATACATGATTAGGGTTTGGAAGGTTTAAATACTTTAACAAAAATCCTAATTATGTGTTGAAAATTGCAGTATTGTTCGTGATTAAAATTTCAAATGGATAAGCAACAACTTGAAATATATTTCACTAATAAATTAGATATTTGTGACTAAAAATAAAAATGTTATTTTTTTTAACCGATACTTTGCTACACAGAGAAATAGATTGCATCTATCACACTTCCTCTCAGAATATTCACATATCAAGTAGCTTTCTATTAGATAATTTTAAAGAAAATATGTAACTTTTTTAGGATATAAGTTTCATGGTCTAGCAATATCACAGAGCAATATTAGCCCAAGGCTGAAGTATGAAATTTCTTTATAAACATGGACTCTAATAATAATTGCTATTACCAGAAACAAGAATTTGAAGACAATGGGTGTCGTGACATTGACATTTTACAGTCATTGTACTGTGCATTTTAATGTAAAATATAAGAAGAGGTATCTATGTGCTACATTTATTTTTGATGTTTCACAAACATATGGTGCCATATTTGTATGATCACATTTCTTTGTGATGTGGGAATATACATTTTAATTATTTATCTTTTTACACAGAGTATTTGATACTGTTCTTTATCTGTATGGTTGATGATTTGTAAATACTTCTTTGGTTGTTGGATGCTTATAAATGGCAATGCAAATTATTCCATCCTCTTGGTATTTTAAAAGCCAATTCCTTTATTAGTAGTATCTGAGAAATGTTCTATAAGCGCTACCACTTAATTTCTGAAACTGAGTATTGGGTGGACTTGTAACCAGTGCCTATGAATAACAGAACCACAAAATGTACTTCAGACATATTGATGTATATATGCATAGATTTGTGTTGGTGTCTTTCTGATAATATGACAAGTGTACAACATAGGTATCAATTTGCATATTTTTCAGTGAGAACTGTTAAAAAACCATTTGCACTTAAAAAAAACTTCATGAATTTACAATATTTTAATGCATGCCATAAGTTTCTGTGTAACCACTGAGCTGTAGCTTTCCCTTTTCCCTCTTTCTACTTTTTACTTTGTAGAAATCTTTGTGTAGTTTTCACATGTATTTTGTATCTTTGTTCTCTCAGGAGTAATAAATTCTAGCTCTAGTTACGCAAACTGGTTTTAAGCTTTCATTTTCTTCATTATTTTAAAAATTCTTTCAGTCCTGGGTTAAGAATTCTGATTGAAATTACCTTCTTAGAACAAACAGATTAATAGATACGAGCTAGCAATTATCGTGAGACAAAGCTGACAAACATTAGATTTGTTAATAATTTAGACATCAAAGGGCAAATGCTGTCTTCAGATGGTGACGGGTCACATGTGAAATCCACAGCATTGGCATGTGCTCCAGAAGGCAGATAAGACAGGAGATTTCTTTTGAATTAGTCACAACAGGAACTCCTGAAAGGAGAATTTCTTCTGTCTTTGGGTTCTTGGGCTAAACTTTGTATTCGTTACTTTCCTTCTTATTTTAAACTAAAGCAACTCTTCCCTGGTCTTTAAGAAGTGAGCTGGTAATCTCAGCTCGTTTGATGTGGAGTAACCAAAATAACCACCTCTTTCTTTGGTAGTCTTGGGTAAGAAATGAGGGGTTGGATGGGTGCTGGAGACCACACTACTCTTCTCACTCTTTGAGATGGGTCCTACATAACAGCACTGTGAGGCCTAATTAAAAAAAAAAATCTGCAGAGAGGCTTGTAGTGCTGTTAACTAGGTCTCATTGTGTTCTGGGGGATGAAAATCCAGTTTTTCCAAAAGTCACTGTTCCCACATATTTGTGGGCCTCCATGAAAGAAAATAAAGCAGTTTAAAGTCATGTAGCAGTTCCCCTTCTAAAATTATTCAGACTTTTTCCCAACAAATAGCTAATACCCTCCATATTGAATTTAATATTTTTCAAATGAATTTTAATTAGCAGATATTCCAACTAGTGTTCTCTACTTTCACTGGTGATTGTGTCTTATTCTGTCATAGTCACCCATGAGAGTAAGTAATCAAACTAATTTTGCAAAATTAAAATCTAAATTTTTTTTAGCTTTTTGACAAACCAGATTTTTTTTTTTTAAGGAATTACAAAAATTAAAAAAAAATACAAAACACCTTCCTTTTTTGCTACTATCCTATTGCGTAGAATAACTGTATTCTACACTCCTCTCACAATACACGAGTATTTAATGGGAACTGTATTCTATAAAAGAACGGTGATTTTATGGAAAAAGTGTGGGCTGAAACAAAACTTTTCTATTTTCATGATTGGAGTTTGCATGGAAAGGCTGTTCGATGATGTTCATAATTATAATAAAGACTTCTGGAAACTCTCTCCAGTCAAGAATCAAAATCTCAAAGGACTAAATCATTAATTATGGTTGCTTTTTTAAGTGCTTTAATGGTTCTTCTTTCATAATCTCCTATCAATGGAAATTGCATTTCTGATTGATTTATTCAATTAAAATGTTGGGATATAAAGAAAAATAATGACCACATAATTTGAAGAGGTCTGTAATCTTGGTTCCAAATTGGCATAAAGACAAATAACATGTGTGCTTACCTTGCTTGCGTTTGGCTTATAAATGCTGGGAAAAGGACTGGAAGGAATGAAGGGGTCCCTCATGTTCTGCAAGGGGCAATTTGCTGATGGAGTAAAGCCAGGCCAGTGTCCATCCCTGTCATGGGTAACACTTGAGGGTTTTTTCACTTGACAATCTAGAAAGCAAAATGTGAACAATGGAAGGCAGCAAAATAAGGTTTGCATCACTGAGCTTCTGAGAACAAATTTTCAAACAGTTCTTAACTTTCTGAAATAAGTGAAGTGTTTTTATTCTGTATTAATACTTAGCTACGAAGTAAATAGCAAATCAGTTATCAGCACAGGAATCATTACTGATTCTAGTTGCGTTACTCATCAAGAGAAAATGTCTTTATTTTGAATAAGCCTGCTAGTTCTGGCAAATTTCCCACTTTAAAAATCAGAGGTTTCTGGAATCTGAAGACATTTTTTCATGTCTCTGCATATAATGGTGGTCCCATCTGTGGAAGAAATAATTATTGTGTGGTGTGATTGGCTTGAAGTGATGCATTCATTTTTGAAAATGTTAAAATGCCGATTTAATCTTTTTGGCTTTTTTTTTGTTTTATTTTTCTTTTTTTAAATTGGTTGGTATGGTCTGGGTACTTTGAATGATGTCCATTTTTCCCCAAGGGGTTGGGCATGTGCATTACCCAAGTGCAAAATATCTGTCATGGGGAAAGGCAGCCTTCCAGACCTTCAGTGTCCTCAAGACTGTGAGTGTTAAGCCCCAGGCTTTGCACTGGGTTGTTCATTCTGCAATATTCCACTAGTCTGAGTTGTTCTTGATGGTTGTTACCTCTGCTACAAAGTAGGTGGGCATTTAGTCATGATAGCAATTGGGCTTTTTCATGGAATACTATTTCATCCTGAGGTAGGACAATTTGCAGCAATCCAGATTGAAGTGCACAGACTAGATTTGAGTTGGTCAAATTGTTCTTCCTTCTCTTTAAAAATTCCCTGTTGTTTCTGGGGCATTTTTTTCAGCTAGGATAAGAATTATTCTTAAAATGACACTACAATTACAGTCAATGGAATTAATTGTCTACCAACTATGAAGGTTTTTTCTTTTTTTTTTTTAAGTAGATCCTTTTTTTTTTTTTTTTAAGGGTCCAGCAATGCAATCCAAAGAAGAGTTTATTCAAAACTCCCTTTTAATAAGAATATAATGTCATTGGTTAAGATAGAGAGCCAGCTAGGGAAAATAAAAGCATGGTGAACTCTCTGGAATTATACTTTAGTAAAATGTCTATGGAAGTTAAAGAATGAATTTAGAGAGTCTAAAGTTATATACCTGTTTTTTAAAAGAAACTGCTGTGTTTCTGAAATAGGTACACAACTGTACCCTCAAAATAAACTTGCTTAATTTCTTATTGGAAAGATTTTTTTCAGAAATAGAATAGTTAGTACCAGTGCTAGGATGTTTTTGTTGTGAAAGATTAATTATGCAGAAATAAAATGCAAGGTAATCTCTTGGAGCCTGGGACTGGCTATTGTTCCCAAAGACAAAAAAAAAATTTCCCAACTGCTCTTTTTTATTATTCACAGAGGGCATGCAGTGCCCTAGAGCTGAGGAACAGAGATCAGATAATAGCAGTGGGTTTTCTGTGACTTTCACTTTTTTGGCTACTAAACTTTTCAATTTTAATGGTAATGAATTCCAAGTGCAAAAAAGTTTGTGATAGTTAAGGAGATTAAGAGCAATCACATGTCTATCTTCAAAATTTGAAAATAAACCTTTGTTTTTGTAATAAATTATATAATATTTTATATAACTAATATTTTATATAATCTCTTAATTCATGTTGCGCATTTTAGAGACAGTCCAGTGGTGTTCCCTGTGTAAATCAAGATAACCTCATGAATGAAAGCATAAATAAAAATCTAAGAAAAGGAAGTGATTATGACTTAAAAGATGTAAAAATAATGTAAATCATTATTTTTAATAATGTAAATCATTATTTTTAACAAAGAATGTTTTCTTGCAGTAATTTACATCCTTACTGGTTCTGTGTAAATTTATAGAAGATAATTGGATTCTGGATCAATTTAAATAAGTACTCATGAGGATCCAGAAATACTAAGGCTGGGATTTGTTAACCCTCTTTTATTCAGAGCATGATTAAATGTGAGAGTTACATGTAGTATATGACTGTGATCAACAACAAACAAAGGAGGGGAGTTTGGAGTAGACAAACGGAAAGCAAGGAAGACCTTGGGGGTTGATTATTTGAAATGTAAACTTAGTTCGAACAAGCAACAGGATAAACATTTTAGAAAGAATTGCAAATTTTATCAATGACTGGATGAAATGTTAGAAAAATGACAGCTGCTCTTTGAACCAAATGCACATTAGCTAAACCCAGATCTGTGCAAACCCATGGCAGCATTTGGATGATGAAATGAACTTCATTGAATTATTGGTTGAAATGTAACAGGTAGCCCTGCGAAACCACATTTTAGACTTTAATAATTGAAAAATAACATAAAGAATGGCAGATTAAATTAAAATGGATTGAAGTAATTCAATCCACTATTTCCCAACATAGGACTCTCTGCAACAATTAAACCTGCTGTTACCAACCAGAGATGGACAATGAAGGTTAACAATAAATGCTGGAAGATCACACTGAGGGCTGATTATGTGTAGGCTGCTGCAGAGATGTTTTATCATGTCTACTGCTTGGAAAGTAGTCAAAAATTGTTTCAGTTTTAGCAGTGGAGAAACAGAAAGTTTGAGCAAATTGGACAGTGTTATTGAGGGCATGCATGTCTGCCTGGATCAAAATTCAGAACTTTTCATTTAATTTATTCTTGGACTGTTCCTGGCTTTTAAATAACGTTGTGTGCAGTTTCCTTCGGCTGCTGTTGGAGCTGTGTACGTGTAAGGTCCCTGCCCTCAGCAAACATAGGTTGCAGTGTTCCCTCTTTTGCATCTATGTGCCACTGGTGAGCCGTGGCCATACCAGCTCCCTCTTCATGTGATAGTCCAAATTTGTCTTTCTGAATAATGTTTGGTGTTTTGTTCTTCTTGTGAATGCTTTGGAGATAAGTGCAATGAAAGGATTTCCATCTGCCCTTTCTAAACTTAATGCTGCAAATGTATTCCCAAAATTCCCAAGACAAAAGTAAATAAAATGGTAATGTAGAACATTGCTGCTTTGCAGAATAACCCAGTTCCTAGCTTGATGCCTTCATTTTACTGAGTCAGATTTCAAGGCACTGAGCATATGCTGCAGTTGCTGTTTCATCATGCAAGTGAAATTCAGCATAAGTCAAATTTCCTTTGAAAAGATTTAGCATAAACTGTAGGTAGGCATCTTTTATTAAATCTGCTTTCTCCTCAGTGCTGTGTCAATTAAGAGATGAAAAGAAGGAAACTGCCAAAGAAAATTTAACCTGTGGAATTCTAAAACTTAAAGTATCCTTTCCCCGCAGAAGCATAAATAACTTTACAAACTTGCAAAAAA